>JAODUK010000007.1:2795518-2805518 GCA_027564635.1 Typhlichthys eigenmanni
CAGAAGCAGAGAATGGATCTGCTAGATAGGGAATAATAATTGCAAAAATTATCATTATTATTTTTTCCGCGGCTTCTACAGGAATGACACAGGGTTGGGCGGTGCCTTGTGAACTCATTCAATAATTATTATGGGCTACTTTTAAAGCCACAACGTGTGCATATACTTCTGGCCAATGGCTCTTCATGCTTCTGCTCATCTGAGTAAGATTAGCATTGTGAATCATTTCTAAGGGATATCATCAAAATTATGACTTAGTTAACTAGCATTACATTACTTTAGATTCAAAGACTATAATTACCAAGTGATGTCTGTTATAAGATATTTTACTGTTTTAACATATTTCTTAAATAATGGACGATGTGGATGTTTATAAAGGACACTTCATTCCGTGTAGTTTTTTCACAGTGCTTAGATGTTGAATTAATAATATCGCATAATAATGTCACATAAAAAGTGGTTCATAGTCGTCATAATTTAAAGTTTACCACAAGCAGTTTCTTATGCAGTGAAACTCCTTGTGTGGAAGACAGCACCTAAATTATTACCATTAATCAGCAATAACACGTGGTGCACACTTAATAATCCAATGCTGATGAGGTTCATTTTGACTAAATACATTTAAATATATTTAAATACATACAACAGTTGACTAAATACTTTTCCTTTGTTTGAGAGTGAGAGAGAGAGAGTGAGAGAGAGAGTGAGCGAGAGAGAGATATATTTAAATACATAAAACAGTGAGCGAGGGATAGAGAGAGAGAGAGAGAGAGAGAGAGAGAGAGAGAGACCGACTGAGAGAAAGAGTGAGTGAGAGAGACAGAGAGATACTTTAGACAGAGAGTGAGTCAGAGAGAGTGAGTGAGAGGCAGAGATATATTTAAATACATACAACAGTTGACTAAATACATTTCCTTCGTTTGAGAGAGTGAGAGATACAGTGAGAGAGAGAGAGAGAGAGAGAGAGATAGAGTGAGAGAGAGAGCGAGAGAGAGAGAGAGAGAGGGTCAGTGTCAGTGTCTGGGAGGCTACAACCGTTCTGTTGGCCAGACCCTTCGTACACAGCTGTTGCTTGGCTGGCTCTCATCTTCCCTCTCCCTGTCTTAACCTGAAGAATTATGTGCTCAGATAATTAGCTCTTATAGGTGCACTCTCCATTTCTCCACTCCACTGGGCACATCATCTTCCTCGGCTCTTTATTGTTTGGTTTGCTTTGTCAGATCGATGTCTTGCTACTGCGTAACTAGCGCTCGTATCTCAGGCTGCATAAATCACAACAAGGTTTCTGTCGCTCGGGAGAGAAGTGTGCACATAAACACAGCGCCATACACACGCACACGCTCACGCTCACGCACGCAAAATGTAATTTTCCTCTCTTCTCCTATACCCTGTGTTCCCCCATTCTCTCCCCGTATCCCCTGTACTGCTGAATGACCACTAGAGGGGAAACCATCATTTATCCCAGTTGCCAGTTCAGTAGCCAGTCTGTGGGGGTAAGCTGACATCATGGCTCATGATTGGTCAAAGCACCCTCGTAATGAATTATGGAGAAACAAAATGCAAACGGCCCTCTTCATGCTAACGTTGTCACCTGTGGTATATTTTCTTCTGAGGTAAACAACAACTGAGATGTGAATATACATGCAAGCTCTTTGTCACTCCTTACTGTAGTGCCATTTATACCCTCAATTAGCCCCCCCCCCCCCCCCCCACACTTCCATTAAAAGGCTGGGGGGGGGGGGTGTTTCATGAGACAATCAAGGACGTGAAGACAGAGGCAGGTCAACAGGGGCATGATGGACAGCTACATAAAGGCAAAACAAATACATGAAGACACAGATAGTCCATCGCACAAAGGTGCGTAAGCCTTGATTATGGTGCAGGAAATGAGGCAGAAAGCCCATCCCATGTGTTCGGACCTCGGGGTTGATCAGAATCCCTGGGTGTATGTCTCTGTTAATGTCATTCTTAACGACAAACTAAACACTGCGGGTTTGTAGACATTAGCTATGCCTGCTAAAATACCCATTTACCCAGCCTCCTCATCACACAACGCTCTCCGACTTTGAATGACAGGCCTTAACACGCCATTCTATTAGGAGGCTTATTCAATAGAGCAATGTTCACTCATTCGTGTCCCTCCAAAGTGCAAGGTTTGTTTTCAAGAACCCACAAAGAATATGTTCCATGCGAGGTCATACATTGTTTACCATGTGTGCCTACTCTCCATGACAGTACGGAGTCACTCGAATGTCACATCAAACTCTAGATTTTACGTTAAATGTTACACGGTTTTGAATATTCATGTTGGGACCAAATGGATGGTAATATTCCGATGTTCCGATTTCAGGGCACAAAGTGTGGCTTGCTGTTTGTTAATGTATACATTTGAACAATAGGAACTAATAGAGCATCTAGCAGCTTTACAATGCAAGGGGTTCGTGGGTGGCAAATTCACTCACTGACTGACTCTGTTCTAAATATGGTACATATACATGGTACAGTACAATAAATAAATTAACCCCGTACTTACAGTATCTGTAGTTTGATTATGGGTATGGGTAGCCTATAATATGGGTATACTATTACTTTATGCTAATAACCCTGAAAGAGGGCCGCAGTATTGGATAACCATAGGAACTCAAGGCCTGCACCACTTTTAGACAAGTGCTATTATGGGATGTGTTGCCTCTTTCTACAGTACAATACAGTCAATAAAACTGTTTTTTTTACTGTACAGACAGCTGAGGTCTAGAGCAATGACACAACTGACCGCTCACTTGACCTCGCATCAAAGCAGAAGAAAATCACATGTATTTTTTGTATTATATTTAATGGCGCTGTGGACTGGGATGTTGGAAAATAGATCTCGTTTATGCTTGCGCTTCTTGTTTGTGAAGGCTTCTCATTGATTTGGACATTATCCATTTTTTAGGATATCATAGTAGTAGTTTTTCTTTTCCTTTTATAAATCATCATTCCTTTTTCAAAGCTTTTTTTCCTTTGTCTTTTTAGTACCTTTATACCAGCCACCATATGCTAAAATGGGCTGTGACAGAAGCAAACTTTCTTTGCCTATAAAATAATAATTTCAAATACCAAGCCTGCAGTGCATGCAGGTGGCTGCTGGTCTAAGCATTCCTCTTCGCTATAAAATGTGTAAGAACATGGAGAAGCACAGGCGTCACCAGAGACAGCATGTCATTAAGCGCTGTCTGGAGGATGATGTGGAAGCAGTATGGGGTCCGGGGGAAGTATTTACGACCCTGTAGGAAGCTCGTTGGTCTGGGGCGATCGCAGGAAGATAATGGGAGGGAATGGAATGCAGCGAGGTGTTCTGATGGCCCCAACCACACAAGAACAACCAGGATAAATCAATGTTGGTCATTTTCTCCACCCCTCCATCACACTCAACGGGCCCAACCCAACCTGATGTACACATTCCATCATTAAGGTCTCAGAATTCAGAACAAAGCAGTGGATGGACTGGAAAGAAGAGGGGGTGATTTGATGTACAACAGACTAAAGCAAAATGGTTTTACTCTATAGTGTGATGCAAGATGGCAGCTGAGGCTAATTTTATTTAATTCTGATACAGCCGCTTGAGTGACTTCTCTGGTGACATTGGGCAGCATATAAACAAGCGTTCACCTCATTAACCAGGAACAAACTGAGAGCAAGTTATACTTGTTATGGAGTTGGATTGTAAGCATGCAAAAGCATTACTTTCCCTGACTTTTAAGCTGAAATATATAAAACATCCGAGCTGTGTTAGCTTAGCTGTGCAATCTAACCTCAGATGATCAAAAGAGACAACTCATTAGTGGAGTATATTGACCTTAAAAGGGACTTTAATAAAGCCTTAATTTAATAAATGATGTCTCCAAAGGTAAAAGTGCTTTTGTGGTTGCTACAGTGCACACTGTCTACAAGCTAAAACATATGGATGACATTGCTGTGAATCATATGTTTGTCAATTGAAACAGTCAATAGAAACACTGATATTTATCTTTAGACAATACACTTTGTGATCAAAATGAACAAAACCTGTTATAGAGTATTTAAAGGGCATGCCCACAACTGTAGAACTTACATTAGTTGTATTACCTGCTGTAATTTACCAGAGCAGGTTTTCCCTTCCCTTTTAAAATAGTTTGGTTTATTTTTGTCCTTCATGTTTTGATTTCGAAGGTACTTTAAGGTAACATTGAGCATAATGTGTGTTTATCTATTTTCTACACGCTAATCTGTTTGCATTACCGCTTGTATTCCAATGGTCCCATTATGTATTAGAAAAGCAATTAACAGTTCATTAAACTTTGAAGGTGTTAATACTAGTGATAAGACTAAGCCATCTGTCGGATTCCCTACTTTGGTACCATGTACTAAATAAGGTTTCTAAACAATTAAGGTTAGACTTGATCATTTACCTTTCAAAAGAGGACATCGTACGCTTGGTGTGTAATAATAATGTTGCATATGGTAAGTGCTTGAATTGTGATAATGAGAGAGATAGCCTGCTTAATTTGTCTTATAAATATTAGGGAGGGAGGCAGATTGAGGCCCCGGGACTTAGCATATGTCTGCACTCAAGCACATGTTTTTACGTTAAACAGAAAGGGAGGGAATACAAATAATCACAATAACAAACACAAAGAAAACAGATACGTTACCCTCAGATACATATGTCCATAAAAGACTGCATGGATGACATACACTGAATGGAGCTGTCATCTACTCATTAGCTTTTTGGTGAACAGATAAATATACAGTAGCGTGAAGACAACAAATGAACATGGTCAACATAATTCAATTCATCACATTTCTCCAGGATTTAGAGAGATTTGCTCTCATTAGTGGTCCTCGTCTGTCAAAGAGACACCGTGATCCTGGGGACTGGAGAGAAAGAAACTGCCTCTCCACACTTAATTGGGAGCCCCACACACGCAGCGAGCAAGACACAGCCGCTGTGTCAACCTTTTAAATCCAAAATTCATCTTCCAAAATCAATCCATCAACATCCTAATTGGCCCTCACTTTATGGCGCTGTGCAGGCTCGCTCTCTGGGCGGATCTGAGGCTAAATGGAGTCATAAGCTCAAGTTGAAATATGTGGCGCTTCACAATCATCTGTTTATAAAGATCTTAAACTGAAAGATATGGATTGGATGGATGTATCCGTGGCTGTGAGGAATGCAAGCTATTTTCAAGTATTGGAAACTTAGCTTAAAACTGCTTTGCGTTTAATATAATCGAGATTCATTATATTGTAAATACAACAGAAATACATTGGAAATGTGTACAGGAAAGCACTGCACAGCAAATACAATTTGCCTAGTCATATAATGAATATTTTGTGTCATTATTATTACTCTTACTATAACTATGAGATACTATAACATTTCCTCTGACCATGTTTGGTTGGTAACTACAGAAGAAAAACAGTGCAGGGCAGGCCACATTCAACATAGTGAGTATTGACATTATTATCCATGGAGCTGGCAACAGAATGACTCTCATTAGTCTCCTGTGAGACGGTAATGGCAGATCACCTCTCAGGGCCACAGAATTGACAGACTGTGGTCTCCCCCAACAGATATCTAAGAGCTTTTTATTGGCTACCCCTCCAAACAGCCTCCATCTAATGCTGCCCATTGGCCTGATTAACCTTGCTGGTGTCTTTTCAAACTGAAACCGTATCGCAGGTTGTGCTTTAATACATTTCGTAGCACAGAGCAGCTCAATTAAGCGGCCTCTGCAGTTTTATTAATATTTTCAATAGCATGCCAAACAAACGTGCTATTCAGTAAAATGCAATTTACGCACTAATTTGGAACAGTAGAATTAGCCAGGGAGCATTAGTTACAGTTTAAGCAGGGTATTAAAACCAGAATGTATTCATTCTGAATTCACTCCAATAACACCTCAATAACACGTATACAGGATAGAAGGGCTCTCTAATCCGTCTGGTTTGTGTGTTTTCTATGGACTACGTCGCAGGGAGAAAAAGTTTTGCTGCTCCTCCTTAATGAACAGGTGTCTACATAACACAGGCCACCCCACAGATGGCGGTGTAATTAGCAGTCATTATGGTGGTCTTTAGGAAGACCAAGATGTGCGGCCGCACAGAGCGTCTAACCTCTTCACCCCCGACAGGGCCCACGGGAGGCCGCCGACACGTGTTGTTCTCCCGGAGAAGGCAAAGGTGGACTTCCCCTTTCACAAGGTGTCATTCTGATGTGATGCAAGGCCCGAGATGCGTGTTTAGGGATCATGGGTGTCAAGGGCCTCCCTCGGTCACAATGCTATCAGAACAATACACGGCCAAATCGACTGACTTGAATTCAAGACATTTGTATTGTTCTGTTTGAATAGGGCTCTATATAATTTGAATGGTGACGCTTTAAATGACATGCCATCCATTACGTTGTAATTCCTGAAATTACCAGGAGTGTTCATTTAAAACAAAATTATTACCCAGAAAACCAAATTTATCAGAAATTATCAGTTAATTCTTAGTGTATGAAAGTGTACCCATCATTTGGCAATAACAATTCTTCTCTAATCTCTTGGCAACAGTTTAATTATAGAATATTATAGAAATATTATAGTAATAAACAGTACATTAATAATCAATAAAAAGAAAACGTGTATATTATGATTTAAAAGGAGTTTAATTTGTAGTACTTTACCCATAATGCTGATTTGGGCCGTGAGCCCTGACATGTATGACTTTACACCCACATGACCTTTCAATAGTACAGCTCCCAGCATACTGTATACTAGTAGCTACGGATGTGGGCTCGGGGTCATTCGCTGTTTGTGTCGCCGTTCATGGCCGACTACCTTCTGTTGTTGGTCCACTGGCGGGGGTGAGGAGGGGCTGTTGTCGAAGGTAGGGGGTTGCCAATAGGCTTGTAATTTCCCCTCACTCAGAAATGAATTCCGTCTAATCTCATTCCACCATGTCAAATGGCAGCGCGACATGCTGTTTTATACTGTAACATTTGGTTATACTGAAGCACTCCACTGCCTCTCGCTGCAGCCCGACACCCTCTGGATATTAAAACTCTGTGTAATATTTCACCAAGATCGGATGTGGCTTAAACACGGTGCATTAGCCTGGCCCTGATAAATACTTCCTCTAAGTTTGTGGCCTCACATTTTTTATCCAATAAGCTCAGGCCGGTGTTTTCTACAGCTCTTTTACAGGCAGCTATGATTCATTGTGATCGCCTTACATTACAAATCAAGGCTGAATCTGCGGCGGAAGTGGATTTTATTTATGTAAGTATAGTATTAACTATTCTGCCATTATGATGAACCCTATTAACGACATTCTAGGTTCCTTTGAAGACAGTCAATACCATCATCATGCAATGATCATTTTAATGATCTCTAGAGATCATTTAAAATGAAAATGAAAATGTATATTTGTACGGACAAAATAAATATAATGTACTTTAATGCAATAAACAGTTTTTAAAATTATATTTTAACTAACTTATCTTCTTAGGAGGCAGAGCTCCCATTTACGTCACGGGTAGGTAACCGAATGAAGTTGGTCCTGGAAGGTTGTTTGCAGGGGTAATGCATTATTCCACTCAAGTAAAGATCAGGCTGCATTAGAGGCATGCAAAATGTTCAGCTCCATTGCTACCTTCCCATCAGCGAGTCATTATTACAATATCGCTGCTGCTAACTGGCAGACTGACTGGCTGACCAGCTTTGAAATACACATTGCCCCACTCGCACCCCTGCACAAAATGGCCGATTGGCTCATTAATTTCAATGACAAAATAAAAGAATTGACAGCTAGACGAACATTGACACCTGCTGACACAAAGTTGCTTGTGAATTGGAATGTGACTAACAGTATTTTTTAAGGGGCCGCTTATGGGATTTTCTTATTACCACAATTATCTGTAAATATGAAGGCAAGTAAAGCATTTCTTCAAAATGTTGTTGTTTCATAAAGGAAACCCGTTTAAAGTTAGTGGTCATTATAGTCAGATGCAAATAACAAAACAGAAAAAAGATGTGTTGAGGATAAAACTCAAATAAAAAATAAAAACAGTTAAACCACACATGCTTGCTTTTACAGTACAGTCGTTACACACTATTGATCTGCACTTATTTTGATTAAACAGATAAGATAACATTTAGTATATTATATCTACACACAGTTAGTGACAATAAAACACTCAGATCCTCTGAAAATGGACAGGCTCTTAGAAATTCATTTGTTTCTGTGTTAAGCTCATTTCCAGGAGAGGAGGAAATGGAAAGTGTTTTTTTCCCCATTCCATAGATTTAGGAAGCATGTAAGTGAGGTGTCTTTTGTTATTTACACCAGGGCCTGGGCCCCTAAGTTTATCCTGCCTCATAGGGTGCAGGCTTAAGAGGCACTGGGCCCCTATAAGAATGCCTTTTAACAGAAACAAAATGACTCCTGTGTTTCATCTGTTGTTATGGTAAAAAGCGGTGGCTCTAAATGACCGCTTCTATGCATATGTGGATTGGTGTTTGCCTTTGCTCATGGAGGGAGCCTGTGGAAGATCCTTCTGTTCCCCATATGGCGGCATTGTGGGGAAAATGCTGGACAATAGTCCTTCCCAGAGAGAAGCCCCCAGGTCTCGCTGCTGGAAGAGAAACTGTTGGTTTCACAATTTTCTTTTTTTTTGTACCAAAACCCCCCATGGGCGAGCATACGGCCTGCAGGCATGCACATGCACAAACACCAAACCATAACAAGCAAAACTTGTAAATCTGTAGCCGTGGCAACACCCTATGTACGCCATGAAGAGGAAAAGACAAAGGCAATGTGATGCTTGGATCAATGTTAAACTCACACATGCAAAACACTTTATTATATTCAATTCTATTTTCATATAATGTTCTGTTGTGCTGAATTCAGATGAGATTTCACTTAAGAGAGATTTGGCTATTGAATATGTTTTCATGCTTCCTTTAATTCCATGCATAGAATATAAATGTCTTATCATCAGAGCATCTCATCCCTTAATGTAATACATAACTTTTTCATTTACTCAATAGTATAGAAATATGATAATACAAAAGCCAAGGCGATGATTGTGAGAGGCCCCTGATGGCAGTACCTCAACCCACAGGCTTTATAAGCTCACTTGACTAATTTGGAATGAATTATAAAAAAGTTCATTACGATATGTAAATGCACATGCCAGGGTAAAAATCTGCTGGATCTACAAAAATGCTGATGGTGTAGCGACAATCCGTGTAGCCCGTGTTGTTCTATTTTAATGAACATGGCTGTCCCCGCAGACAGATAATGTGATTACCCAGTCCTCCTCCTCGGCCGCGGGAAATGTCTCTTGTTTGCCGAAGTTGACGTGTCCTCATAGTCAGTCAGGCTGTGTTTGCATGACTGTCACATCGGCCGCCCTTAATGGAGAAATTAATTACCGTTGGTGTCATCTCCTGCGACACAGAAGTCAATTTGATCATGTTAACCAAATGAAAGGACCACTTGATAGACCCGTCCCTTGTAATCATACTTTGATGGAGAGGATGAAAATGCATTTAGGCCATTTAACAGTATTCATTAAATGCAGCGGCTGTTATTGTTACTATTTACCATTCTCACTCTTTAGCCTTTGCATTGAGCTGTAAATTGGCAAATGAAATCAAATGAAATACAATTGTGCCATGTGAGCAAAACACGTTCATCAACACGTAAGCACAATGTACATTTTAGCAGTTACATAAAATGTGTTTTACAATGGTGCAATATACCTGTTCAATAAACTTTGTATACTACAATACATCCGTTTTATTAACAAAGTATTAGCAATCATTGTTTCAATACTTAACACCTGCTGCACTAAACATTTTAAGTGGGATTAAGACAAGTTGAAATGCAAAAACATTTTTTTAATGCATTACTATTGCTGAATTACCTTTTGAGGGAATCCCCTGCCTGACTCTCACAGGTACATCCCCTTCCACCCCCCATAACACAA
>JAODUK010000007.1:2811669-2832153 GCA_027564635.1 Typhlichthys eigenmanni
CGCTACCGCCACGCTACTCATAAATGTAGTTTAACTAGTAGCTTCGCTACTTGTAGCGACGCTACTGCCCAACACTGCCTGTCTTGTCCTGTTACCTGTGTCTTGTCCTGTTACCTGTCTTGTCCTGTTACATGTGATTGTCCTGTTACCTGTGACTTGTCCTGCAATCCGTGTCTTGTCCTACTGTCTCTACGTCTTTTCCTGCTATTGTTATGTCCCTATATAAATGTATATGTACTGTACTGTATATACCATTCAGTTATTTTGCTTAACAGTTTATTGTTCATATAATCGATGTGGGCTAGGCAATAGTTAGACCTTTTTATTTGACAGTAGAGCCCAAACAAATGTATTCAACACAAGACAATATGATCAGCTTGTGTAGGACACTCATTACACATGACACTAAATCACCCACGACAGGACACAGAAATTATTTGTGTGTGTGTGCGTGCGTGCGTGCGTATGTGCATGCGTGTTTCTGTGTGTGTGTGTGTGTGTGTGTGCATGTGTGCATGTCTGCATGTGAATCTTAGCAATATGCTTGCATTAGCATTAGGATAGCAAATATCAGATTCAGACAGAGTATTTGTCAGGGTATATCCATGCTGAGAGCAGCCCATCTCTGAAAGCCTTAGCCTAAGGGCTATAGACAGTCCCCTGGGAGCCAAAAGCACTCAAGGGCCTATTTGTTCAACAAAATGTGTTATTCTATCACAGCAAGCCTGTCACAGCAGCAATCATTCAAACAGCCATTCATTTCTCGAAGTCAGGATACTCAGGCCTGTTTAAGAACACATTTGTTTAGTGGTTGAAGTGGTGATGAAACGGCCTCTTAGAATGTCATAAAACTGACCTTAATGACTTATTTTGTTCATTATAACCATGGATCTATAATATATTGTACATACAGAAAACACATCACATATATTTCTATAATTTCTATCTAATATTTTGGCACTATTTTATGCTTACTGGTTTACCACCATGTATAGGCTATATGTTTCTTATAGTCTGTACTATAGTGCACTATGACCAAGCATGTAATTTATTTTTATTTCTGCCTCTCCGTCTGTGTATTTGACAAATCAATTTGGAAATATGAGCATTTTACCTACTGTATATTAGTATTATCTGCAGGAATACATAATATATAATACATATATTACATATTTTCAATTTAAGAGACACATGTTATATAGTAGTTATAAGTAAGCATTTATTCTGATGTCCTACATTTCTAAAGGTTTATGATTTTTTCTGGTTTAGTAGCTCGTCTAATCCAAATGTTCTTTCACAAAGATAGTCTTTCACAATCAATAGGAGATTACATTTGGCTTTGTACTGTAACTACCAACTGCTTTAAAATACTGTACTGAGACCAATCAAAAATATTTTAGGACTGTCAAGATAAAACACAGACAAAACGTTTTTCGGATGCAAATATTACAGTAAATTAACGCATTTATGGCTCTTGCCAGTTGCTGTGGTCAGTGAAAATGTCCCTCAATCCCTGTAAATGAATGTATTTCTAATTGAAAGGGAAATCAGAATGTATCTGGTTGGTCAGAGCCAGTGAAGAGTGGTGGTACAATAGACCTGTCAGGGTTGATGGATCTCTAACACAGCTGGGGTATGGGTCCCCAGACCGAAGCCAATCAGAGCAAGGTCGGTATGTAAAAACACAGGCTCAGAGCTGCCCAAGCATGACTTACACAATAACACAAGAACATACACACATGTACATGGGAAACATGCATGCGGCTTGCACTCGCAATCACATGAGGCAAAGCTCACACAACACATGTAGATGCACACACAAACACAAGAAAAAAAAACACACAAGCCATCACCTCCAGCTCGCTTTTCCTCTCACACACATCTATCTAATCAATAGCATATTCTTCTTTCTGAGAGTGGGTTAAAATGCATAACTGGAATAAGAGTGAGTGAATTTGAAGTGTGTGTGCGCACGCGTGTGTGTGCGTAACTTCTTGTAATCATGATTGTATGTTTGACAGACTATTGGGGTTCTTCAGAATCTTTTATTTATTAATTTATGACTTTATTTATTTATTTGTGTGTGCTGTGAATGCTGTTTGCTTTGGTATATCAATACCAAATCAATGACATGGCAGCATGGCTGGCTGATGATAGCCAGTCATTACAGATTAGCCCACGTGAGTAATGTGAGCCCCACAAAGCAATGTAATGAGATTCAATAACTGCACTTATGTGTGTGTGTGCGCGCGCGTGTGTGTGTGTGTGTGTGTGTGTGTGTGTGTGTGTGGGGGGGGTTGTTATGCTTGACATGGTAAAAGTTGAGATGGTGGGAGAACAGCAGCCGAACCTAGCTGGCCAATAAACAACTGTTGGGGCTACATTTCACTGACAAAGGTGCCCACATGGAGTGTATTCTCTCTGTTCATCTGTTTGATAACGAAAAGGATTAGAAGGTGTGTGTGTGCGTGTGTGTGCGTGTGCGTGTGTGTGTGTGTGCGTGTGTGTGTATGTACCCTGTGATTGAATCTATGTCTTCATTTATGGCGCTACTTTAAAAAAATGTTTTAACCGCATCCCTTCAGCACCAATTAATTAGGCGTTTATGAATATTTCAGTGTCCTGTGATACAAAGGCGACTGCACAGAGATAGGATTCACAACAGCATCTAATGGAATATTGATAACAGACTGACGTTGTGTGCTTTCTCAGCTTTAAATGAAGTTGTACGTACAGGAAGGGTTCATGTCTTGGTCACACAGCTAATCCTGTGTTATGAGTGATGCGTGTTGTATCAGTAACATTAAAGATATGCTGAATTACTTTATATGTAACTGTGAAAACTGTTTTTAGTTTTTGCAAGTTAAGTTTGTCTTAGCATTTTATCCTAATGTGTAACTGTTGAATAGTCAGAACAATCAGTAACACATTAGTTTTGCATTACTAATTTTGAATATCCATTAGGCAAATGTTAACCCAATCATTAATGAGATAAAAGTGAAACATTTTAGCTGACCTTGTGGGTATGGCATTCATACTATATACATGACACTATTGGCCCAAACGTTGGCTTTACACGGATGTCACGTAATGTCTCTATTCAACCAAAATCAGAATCAGAATGAAATGGCTATGAAGCTCATAGCCACCTCAGCAGTGCTACAATAGAGAGCCTAAATCACTTCCTTAGTTTGGCAAAAATATATACGTAGTCAATGGCGAGAAAAATAATTTTTTGATCCCGTTTGAACAGTGACACGAAATACACGTACGATGTGTGTCTATTTAAAAGATCATTTTTCAAGTCAAGAAGTAAGTAAAGTAATCTTTAATTTTGTGTGCAACCGCTCAGTGAACTACAGCTTTTGTCTTGTATACACGTCACCAAATCAGTGCTTTCTTCGGCTTGTGGATAGTGGCGTGAAAATGTCATGACACTTAGGCGACACAGGGTTTGTTGTCTTACTATACTTCAACAAATGCACAACAAACTGAGACTTTCTTTACTCAAATAATTTTCTTTTAAATAGTCAAACATCATATATCTACTTCGAGTCACAAAGCAAATGGGATCTACAAATAATGTTATTCTCGCCGTTGACTATCATACATATTTTTTCCAAACTTAGAGCCCATAATTCGTAAGTAACTTAGGCTCTCTATAGCTTTGTCTGGTAATCAATATTAGCTCCTATGGACCCTTATTACATAGGTTTCATTTCACGGAACACACCTACCACAGTATGTGCCTTTCTATTACAGGACATATGCAATGCAAAAGCTGAGTATTGAAATTATCATACTTTATACAGAAAAAGTGTGGCTTGATTTGAAACTATTCTTTGATTGTATTCTATGTCAGTTTTATATATGGCGGATTGCAACTACATTTTTTTTCAATGATTTTCTCATGCTGGTTTGCTTAACAGATACCGCAAGGGAAATTCTTCCAAGGTGTTTGGGATCTGATAAGCACATCCATGCCAATGAAACACTTCAAAGCTGTTGTTTTACATTTATTCATTTAATTATTCCTCACTTCCATGCCAAACCAATAATTATTTTCACATAAACACCTGCTGCCTTTCCTGTGTGTTATATTATCAGGTTAATCCTCTTCAGTAGGTTCTGCCTTTGAGTTATGCACTGGTGTTTATTACACCAGGAACTCAGAAACAGACACCATAAATTGCAATCTAAGTAGATGCAAAATAACACAACGCAAAGTTCTTATTTGTAACAGATGCAGACTTAGTTCCTTTCTGGCAGGGATAGCACTGGCAGGGTTTATTCATGGACATACTCATTTCCTGAAGCAGTAGCAGCACGGTTCAATAGTGAAGCTGTAAAACAGCTTCAGCTAGCCATAAACACATTTGATGAAAACAAATTAGGAGCAAAAAATATAACTGACAGAAAACATAACAGCCGGCAATGGAATCACATTAGTGGGGGTACTGGATGCCGCTGCAAATAAATGTACATTTAATAAATAGATAAATGCAACACATAAAGTCCTACATTTCCAAAACTCATTCATCATTTAGATATGTCCTTCTTTTTCGATTAAACTCGTATACAAAGATAAGTGTGTGGCTTTTACAACTTGACAGTTTAACACTGAACTAACCTGTTGACACCCCTGCATGTTCCATTGCTGAAAGAAACATAACACCTTTTTAGACCAAATGACCAATAGCCACAGTCTTTCACCAACATCAGATGATATGCAGATATGTTGCTCTGACGCAGTACAATTCTTGTTAATGAATTTTTAATATCCTTAATGACAGGAGAGGAACGATGTAATTAAAAGAGCAAGTTAGGAAAACCGCTGACTCCAACTCTTTATGGGGGCTGTTTTAATGTTAGTTTAATTGGAACTAACACATTATCTTAATGAACAGATTGCCTTCAAGGAGAGTATTTTCCCTCCCCTATATAGCAAGTTAAACCCCGCTACTATGCATACAAAGACATTCCTTTTCACCCTGCTATGAGAGAGGAGACATTCATAATAACTGTTTAGTTTTACCTTGTTTACCTTCTTGTATTGTGACTTTTTATGTAAACACGTGCTATAGTTTCAGAAGAGCTATGGAAAGATCTATGGGACAACTCAGGAAGACATCTGCCAGCAGAAGATTGCACTTCCTGTAAAAGCCGTGTGGCATGAAAGCCATGCATAAAGTTAAACATGGACAGCCAGCAGATACTGTAAATTGACCACTCCACAACCTTGACACCGACACCTGGACAGCTATAGTCCCCTACAGTATGTCTGACTTTACTCTGACTGAGAGCAAAACACTGGGGGCTGGCTTGAGGGGAGGGTGTTTTAACACTGGAAAGCTTTGGGCAGTTGAGTTTAATTTGGGATTTACAAGTGACATTGTGCCCCGATGGCAGTCTTCTTACTGGGCTGGGTTTATGGAGTGAGACAGTGGGGTCTTTTCCTTGTGATTAGGAGGCCTGCGACCAGTCGTGCACAAAGTATTATAGCCCACAGCATTATGTATCAGAGTTTACAGACCTGCTCCATCTCAGACCCCTTCATCAGCCACCAATCACAAGCCCACCTTCCTCACACCTAAGGAAGGTCAAGGTTCTTAAACAAGTCAATAACGAATGAAGATGTGTAATAATATCTCATTGGGGTGCTGGGAAACGATTTACAAAAAAATAAAACATTTGAAAGGACATAATGTGAGAGAGAAAAAAAAAAGGCCAGCAGAAACAGATTAATAATTTTAAACGATTTAGGGTGTTCCAACTAAGGAGGGAAAGTGGAGTATGAACTGTGAACAGCCACACGACGACCGGGGGGGCTTATCTCCCAGAGGCTGTTTGGCTTAAGCCCTGGCATTAATACACTGATAGCCTACGGAATAGCCAAGCATAAAATGAAGGTGAAAGGATGAAGAAACAACATGAAAGAGGAGGAAGAAAGAGGATGAAACTGGTTAGGCCTCCCGCTTAACAGAACAGAAATATAGAACTTACAGCGGCAGTACAGGGAAGCTCTTATTGATGTGTTATTTTTTAGACATGCTTTTTTTGCTACTTCACAAATAAAACTACAAACAAATAGAAATAACTTTTTAGCAAGTTTACATTGGCCAGAAAATATGCATAATATTTAGCCTAAAATACAGTATTAGATGCCATCAGGATAGAATAAAAGGTTCAACATCAACTAATTGAATTTAATACAAACATGATGATCAAATGAAATAGAATATAAGCAAATACATCCCTTTTACAGCCTTTGTAACCCCTAGACCAGAAGCTTTTATCCCGTTATTTTATTGATTAGAAAAATCCCAGATGCACTAAAACGTATAGTCAATGATTAATGTCCCTCTCAGAAAAAGAAATTATATGGAATAAATTAAACTACTGCGGCAGCAAATTGAAAAATAAGAATGTAAATGAGCTTTGAATACTTAATATCATAGAGAAAAATAGGCAATGAGGCCCAAAAATGATGAGGGATTGGCACAGAAACATGACATTAGCTCTAATGGCAAAGAGTAGATTTTCACTACTGTCAAAATGTAACTGTCTGATCTGAGATTCTGCTATGTAAATGAATAATGGGGACATTGTGTGGCAATTGAAACTGCTAACCTTGTTCACAAGGCGAAAGGTATGAAGTCAATGTGGCCTGTCAGTGTTCAACGAGTGAAATCATTAATAATCATTATTTTATGTGTGTTATAATGTTATGAATTTGAATACACAATAGTGTGTTCCACACAATGAAGCCGCATTTGCATTTCAGAAGAGGTTCATATTTAGTTGTATTGTTACTGTCGGCTAAACAGTTTGTTTGACATTAAACGTCCACTTATGGCATTTTTCAATGTTGTTTGTTATATAGCAATCTCTTTCCCTCTCAAAGCCGTGGAAACATCTGCACGGGTAGGAACATGTCCTCGGACAGTTTGAAATGTGGCCACGTGCTTCCTCCTGCTACAACCCCCCCGCTTTCCCAAAGGAGGAGAGGCGATGCGTATGGATCTGTCAATTGGAACCTTTAATTATAGCGGCACAGTATCAGTTACAGCAGCCTTGCACAGATGCTACAACCTTCCGCAGCTTGACTACTCTACCTTAGTTAATCTGGGAAGGAAGGGCACATACAATACTCTGCCATCAGCCAATTAAATCAAGGGGACATGTTGCCTGAGCCGCATCCTTTGTCGTCTTCCAATCCCTGCTCGAAATACAAGTCACGTGGCAGCTGCTTAGCATCCCTGTCCTTATATTCAAATCAAATAGTGCCATTTGCCGTGCGCGCCCCTCCGCTCTCGCACGCTCTCCTTGTGGAGGATATAGTGAGGTCTGCGCGTGCAGAGCTAAAGACGCTATAAAAATTGCTGAGGTATAAAATCGAAAGTGCTCAAGCTGTCTGCTGGCGCAATGGCTGGCTGGCTTGGGCCTGTTGGAAGTGGTGAAGAATCTCCAGCCAAGATCCGCCAGTGCTGTAAATCAGCGAAAGTTTGGGCTTGTTTGTTTACATATCGAAAGCCTTTCACAGTGGGCACACACGGAGCACACACAGGAGCTATGCTTGGCCCAGGCCATGGTATACTGTAGGGGTCATAAAAATAAAGAATGTAATGCTTGTGTGCAGCTCTGACACTTGTTTACCAGTGATGCTGCACGGGTGAGAATATGCTGCCATCATGTTCAAAAGAAAACACACAAGAATGACGAGACTTTTTTTTTGTTTTTGCTATAAAAATGTTGAAACTGGAAGAATACCCTAGTGTTTAATAATACACGTAAAAATCTCTGCTCCACATTTAAGTATACTGTATCTCCCCACTGAGTTACAGCCAAAAAACAGTAAAAACAGCGCTATTAAATGCAGAGGGCAGTAAAAGGGAGTGCTACTTTTATTCCGTATGTGTAAAATCTATGGGTGGTGGGCTGTGCCAGTGCTCTAGCTTAGCTAGCCTGGAAAGAAAAGAAAAAAAACACGCGCTCAGGTGTTACAGTGTCTCGCCAGGCGTGCCGCCAGCCTAAACATGTACTGTATCCATGAGCGAGATCAAGCCTGCATGTTATCTTATCGGCCCTGAAAGTGGGCTTGGTGCTGTAGAAGGTGCCCACGGGCGATCATGCAGACTGCGCTTGCATGAGATCAAATGCAGGTCAGAGTCTCTTCTTTGCCCTTGCTTGTAATCCATAAGAGTGTTTGACTGTATGTGTGTACTCTATGTGTGTGTATGTGTTGAGTACAGTAAAGCGATGTGTGTGTCTGTGTGTGTGTGTGTGTGTGTGTGTGGGCGTGCGTGCGTGTCTGCAGTGATCTGCTTCAGCGACAGAAGAAGAGTGAAGCCTACTGTGCCCGTTGTTTTGTGACAGACACAGGCAGACGCACAGGAAATGCACCGGTGTACCTTTGAGGAGGGGGCCAGTCACAGCTGAATCTCCTCGGTGATAAGTGCAGATAGTTACTTATTTATTTCCTTAGCCAGCGCCGGCCTATTGACAACACTAGGCCAAAAAGGCCCTTACAGTGCCACTACTGTACGTACTGTACAGACGATTTACCTGAGAAGGACTGGGGGAAAAAAAATGTCTGCATGTTTTATCACTTGTATTCCTGAAAACACAACATGTATTCTGCTGAGGCACACACACAAACACACACACGCACGCACAAGCACACAGACGCGCACACACACGCACACACACGGAGAAAAGATGAGGGATGAAGGAAACAGACAAGTAAACAAAGTCAGTGTCATCCTGTGCTGTCTTCGCTGTACCACTTGGCATTTTAATGGAAGGGAATCCGATGTAACATATAGTGGTAACTACAGCAGCAGCCTCGTACCAGAGGGGAAAACTTAACTCCTCAGACCAATGCATTAAACATATTGTAGAATAGAGTGTAACATTTATCACTGTCATTCCTAGAGAGTTTGTGTAAATTTAAATGCGCTCAAGCGTGCTGATTCCCCCTATCCCCCCCCCCCCCCCCTTTCCTCCACAATGTATGCGTACAATGCCACCCCAAAACCCATTTTCCTGAAATCCTTCTCATTGTTCTGCACGACCATACCATTAAACAGCTATTCATCTTTGTGGAATATGCTGTGCAGAAATGTCTTTGTACTTGGGCCTTTCATTTGCGTTGTACATGGTTTGAGTTTAAATATTATTTATTTTTCATTCATTTGTATCAACAAAATGAAATATACGTTGAGCTGTGGTGCTGCTATATTTGATCAGTATTTATTCATTTTTAATCAAGTAGTCTTGGCTACTATTCAGCGTTTTATTTTTACCAACCGGCAACCAGTGCAAAGACAATTGGAAGACAATTACATGTGAATCGGATTATTCACTGGAAGTACTATCCCTACAATTGTTGACTGTTGTGTAGTGGTACAATAATGCCTTAAAGTGTAGGATCTATTGGGGGAAAAGTGATATTGCCATGCACTATTTCCCTAATATATTTATAATATATAATATACTTTAAGGCATTATTGTACCCCTTTGAACATTAGAATAAATTACCTAACCTTTCCAACTCGCAGAGACAAAAATATAAAAAATGACAGATAATGGGTTGTTATTCACTCAGAGATCGTATACATAATAATGATGTCATCAATAATGGCCGTGATACCACAGCTCCTGCGGCTTTTAAAAAACATTTAATAAGGGAACCTTTTTTTTCAACAGTTTTTTTTATTTATTATTATCATCAGTCCAAGTTCAGACCTAAGCTACTCGACTGGAAAGAAAGTCTTCAGGACCAAGGAGTGCTAGAGTTGGTCGAGAGAGAGAGAGAGAGAGAGAGAGAGAGAGAGAGAGAGAAGAGAGAGAGAGCATTGATCACTGAGAGACGAAGAAAGAAAAATGTGGCACATCATGTTTCTGGAAGCCTGTTACCAAACGGCGCACACAAGTCAATTTGGCAAATAATGCAAGCAGAACTCAACTGAGGGGGCCATCAGTACCATTAACGTGCAAGGTTGTCAGTGGCCACGAGACTACCAATATATCTCATCTGACAAAAAAATTGAATTATTCTTCAGGGATATACAGTTGATAGTGGCCTTTTAATGTTTGCCCGGACTGTGTTCGTCTGCAACAATCGTACGTGTTGTGTTTATGAGCTTGAAAGTTACACACACACACGCACACACACACACACACACACACACGCACGCACACGCACACGTACATACATATTAACAAGAGCTGTCCATGCTTGTCACAATTGTCCTTTTTAATGAGCATAAGCCCTTTGAAGACAAAGAGCGGGAAGCTCAACCAAGGCTAAACAAGTGCTTAACTCCAGATATCTACAAGCTCCTGCATGCATGTGCATGTGTGACTGTGTTTCTGGCCATGCATGTACTGTACACATTATGTGTGTTCACGTGCACATGTGCACACACGAGTGGCGAGGATAGGCATATTTTATTTGGTGCGTGTCTGCACTCTCTTCATACGTGCATGCATCATAAACGTGCAAGGCGTTTTAATTTGCTGCAAAACTGTTGGTCATTTGCATCAGGACCATAGAAATGGAGACTGAGCAGACACATTAATTGCTTGCACTCAAATGTACTTGCACATGGGTATTTTATTGTCAAGCCGTTTTTGTATGCTTTAAATTACAAAAACTAAATAATATGTTTCATCTTTTAGATGCCAGACATTGATTGGCCATTATGTTCACTGAGAACATCCATTACAGAGCATGATAGGTGGAGCATATTGTTCCATTTCAGGGAAAGGGTCATTTTCAGAAAGCTGTTTACTATGCCACTGCAGAAAATCTTAAATAAATTTAATTGTCTGCATCCGCCATCAGAAATGACTTTATGCATTTCGCTGCATAATTAAGAGCTTTCACATCCATAAACTTAAATCACTATGCACAGCTGCTGAGGTGTAATTAAAGCATTAAATATGTGAGCGATCAACTCCCGCCAAACAAGATGACACCGATGCTCCCGGCGCACGACTTAGAGGTGAATGGAGAGCCGGCTGTGCTTATCCTCCAAATGAACGCCCGTGTTGCCAGAGTGCCTCTTTTCTTCCCTCTTTTCCCACTCTTAGATGTCATTCCCATAAATCTGACTGGGTGGCCTCAGCGAAAAGCAGTTGAATGGATGCTACCACCATTAGCCGATGATTTAATGATGGCGTAGATAAGGACATCCCTCCTCTTTCTAGAACTCTCTCTGTCTCTCTCTCTCTCTCTCTCTCTCTCTCTCTCTCTCCCTCTCTCTCTCTCTCTCTCTCTATCTCTCTCCCACTCACTTTCATTCTACCGACTAAATATACGTTATATAGATATGTGTGTGTGTGTGTGTGTGTTTTGAGAACGAGGGTGGTGGTGCACGTATCTTATCGGGCTCCATTATGCCAAGGTCACTCGGTTGCTTTTCCTAATGTGATCAGGGAAAGTGTCACTTTTGCAGTTCTGTGGCAGTAAATAAGACCCGGCTCTAATTTGAATATAGTGTACCAGAGGCCCTTTATGGGTTGTTAATTTAGTGTTTAAATACATTTAACAGTTGAGAGCGAGTCCTGATTAGGACAGCTCTCTCAGAGGATATTTTTCTCTCCAGCGTATTCATTGCCTTGTTATACATTAGTTGTGATGGTGATAAATGTCAAATGCAAAGTGAACAATATCAAAATGTATATATCACACTGTTTTTATAATTACAATTACATTAATATATTTTCTTAAGTACAAATAATCTATAGTCCAATGACAGTTTCAGAAAAGTAATCAGAACAAATGTAAACATTTTATTTCTTCAAATAAACTTTAATTGAAGGGAGTGCATACAAATGTAAATCGCTTTCATTTGTCCAGTCAGAATGTAAAAATATACACCCTTAAACATTTGAAGACATGTCAATATGCTTAATATATTACCTTAATATGCAAATAAACTATATGCTGAGGGGTAAACTAGTCACAGGTAAATGGATTCATGGCTTGTTTTGTTCTGGGTGACTGTTTGGATCACACTAGAGCCAGACAGCAACAACTAATAAAGTCCTTGGGTTTTCCCCGTCTGGGATCATTTTTCTTTAACTCCACATTTCTACCCATTTCCTCGACCAACTGAGAACAGACGGTGGCCATGAAAGCCAATAAGGGTCTGCACGCCTCCTCCACGCTATATATTTCTCCTGACAGCTAACGCCAGTTATGAAATTGGGGGATAAGTTAATGTGTCACAGTAGCATTGATTTTTAATTTTCTTCCCACTGCCGCTAGTCCCAGAGCTAGCCCAGGCCTTCCCGTCAGCTGCAGGATGGATTATGGTGGCCCCATGGAAACAGAGCTTAGAGGGGTGACGGGGGAGTCGATGGTGGTGTTCATGAGAGGGGCCACAGCTGATTGCAGGTGACATCGTGCCACAGTCAGCTGGCCGGGCCAGGACGCCTTCAAATATGTGACATCATTTCCTGACATCGTCATCCTGATGCCACACTGCAAACATAGTGAGTTGCTTATCTTAAAATAGAAACAAATGATTAACTGGTGATTTTCCATCATGAAAATTCAGAAAATTGCATATATATTGTATTATGTGTTTTATTTATTTATTCATCAACAAATGTGTAATAACTTAAATATAACTATCAACTTATTTTTTTTGAAAACCGCTCCTACAAAGAACAAAAAGAGACTTGTACTGTATATAGCAGGGATAAAACGAGCACTAAGAAATGTGCGCCCGGTCCCTTCAGAAAGGAAAAACATGCTGGCGTAACAACAACACGCTGCTCAATGAGCTATGTCCTCAGTTCCATATGAGATTGGTTAATACAAAAGCTTGCCGGTGAAAAACATTGTCCTGCTCCCAGTGACAAAGACAAAGTGCCTGTGTTTGGCGTACGCGAGTCAAAGGGACAGGTGACGGCAAGCAGGGAGACCGGGGAGGGAATTTGAATTTCACATCTAGGAGGAGGCAGCACGTCATTAAAAACCTTAATTTCAGTGTCAGGTAGACTTACAGGTGATCCATCATGTTGTCAAAGGGGATTTTATTTTATTTTCAAAGCGGTTCAAAGCGGGCTATAGAAACTGGACTTTTCCCTTCCGTTTCAATTAGATTTAAACCCAATTAACAGGAAAGTCTAGTCCTATGTGTATGAGGAAGAAACTTGCCCACTCAACCGGATCTAAGGGAAAACAATTCATTAAACAACTGAATGCAAAGCATTTTTCTTAAATGAGAAGGTAAATGAAGAACATTCTCTCTGTTATCAATCATTTCTGTGTGAGATAACTCTATTATAAATAATTGATTATTACTAATAATGCGTTAATATTCTGGTGTTATTTTCACACAGGTGTCTGAAATAGTGCTTCTCACGACGTTACACCGCCAGCAAACTGCATATCAGCACCCATGAATGCCATTTATTGGTACATTTCTAAACGTTAACGCTTGTCAACTCCAATCTCTCCAAGGGGAGCATCTTTCGCCTGGGAAATAAACCTGGGAGGAGGATACAAGTTAACCCAGATAGGCTGTGACAAAACACCATTACCTCCCCCTGTTCACACAGAGATGTACAGGACAGCTAGTAGTTAGATGGCCCTGAGAGGAAACCATTGAAATCAGTGGGGCTCACACTATATTATTATGTGGTGGTGAATGCAACAACTAAGGCCTAAATACTAATCTTAATATGATGTTTATAGTGACTACTAAGGACGGCTGTTATTACAGTGCAGTTTATTTATTGTATTTGTCGCAGCATTGCTAAACTGCAGCCACCACACCACATGTATGGTATTGTAGGGTACATCTAAGCTTGGTCAGTTATACTTCTCTTATGATGGAAGCTGCACTGCAGGTTATTGTCTAAAATCCAATCCACCCTCCAGCCTGTAGATGGTGAATGGTGATAGACCTTATGATATGGAGCGTGATCCTGGCATTCCAACACAGTGTGCTCCCAGTGGTGTCGTAACATGGATATATAACCAGTGTCATCCTTACATCACGCTCCCTAAATGGATGAAAATGCAAGGGCAGCAAAAAAAGAAAAAGAAAAAAAAAAAAAAAGGGGGAAAAGTGAGCAAACCCAGAGCTTCATCAGTGCGGCCCTCCCAGCATGCTTTGCGATGACAAATGATCGACTTAGAACAATATCTAAGGCGATAGGGATAAAGTGTCGTCCATTTCAAGGCTCAGCAAAATTCTAATTGTAATTAGACCTTGCTTGCGCTACATTCAAAATAAAAATGGGTCTCCAGGTAGTTTAGCCTATCAGGTGTCTCTCCCAGACCATTGAAACAAAACGAATAAAGAAAATGATTAAAGCGATAACAAAGGAATAAAATTCAAATTACAGCAGCATCACATCTGGGATCTGCATGTCACTGCACTGCCACTGTTTCTCTCGCTCTCTCTCCCTCCATCTCTCTCTCTCTCTCTTTCTCTCTCGCTCTCTCTCTTGCTCTCTCTCTCTCTCTCTCTCTCTCTCTCTCTCTCTCTCTCTCTCTCATTCACACACTGCATTCCATTATTTCTGCATGAGGGCAATCAAAGAGCAGAGGGGAGAGAGAGAGCGAGAGAGAGAGAGAGGGAGAGAGAGAGAGAGAGAGAGAGAGAGAGAGCGAGAGAAAACAGCGAAATTAAAAGGTAGAGACTGCAAACGCAAATAGGCTCTCGGCTTTAAGGTTATTAATGACTCCTCAAAAATGTGCGACTTTTCCAATCTCTCCCAAGAAGCGCTTGAAGGAGCCTGCAGATGAAGCTGACCTTCACAATGTACTTTGGTCTTTAGTTAAGAAATTCACTCACCATTATGGCATCATTAGGGAAACAAGGATAAAATTACTCCATGGTTAATGACCTATAGGATCCCCACCAAAATTTGTTTCAGATCTAATAAAACTGCGCTTAACACACTCGAATGAATTATGAGGACTGCTACGCGGGGTATTAAAATGTGAGGAAATAGATTTTCTGAAGCTAGGAGGACTGGACTTTTCAAATCAGATAGTAGAATGGAATTTTCTGGGCAATAAATTCTACCATGTCTCAATTTCATATTTTTTTCTTGTAGAATTTTTCAGGCCATGATGGGATCTGTGAGTGGGATGGCCTCTAAAAATTCATTGCCAATTGCCGTCTCCTCCTCCATCCCCTTAAGGTAGCTAGATTGATGGATGAAGGACTAGATGGGCAAATAAGTGGAGAAAAGTGTAGCTGAATGAAAACTCAATGTATGATGGATATAAATGATTGCACTCATATATAGATACTTTAATATCCCATGAGGCGCAGCAATGAACTGAATAATGACGAGTACATTTAAAAAAACAAACAAACAAACAACCCAATCAATAATGTTGATGCTAATCTTTTTACATGTTTGTGTTTTTGTCAGTGGTCAGACAAGATAAGGACTTGCCAGAACTAGCAATTAGCATAATAGAGGGGCAGATAATGGAGGACACACAAAAGCATTAAGAAGATCAAATATGCATGCTGAAATCTACAGTACAACACTCATACATGCATACATGCATGCATACATACTGTATTAGTATATGATATGCTCTTTGTGTAATTCACAACACATCACTTACAATGTAGGACTAACAAAAAAATATTTCAACGGGAGCTTTGGTTTAGTGTGGGCTGGTTCTAGCCCCCGAGATGGGTTTGTGAGCTAATGGCATTTGCTCTCTTTAAACTTTAATCTTTCCTATTAATTCCCTGCAACTGGAGAATGTGCGAGAGTTAATGTTCCATGAACGTGTTTCTCACTCTGCAATCTCTTCAAGCTAATTACCTTCAGGTGCTAAATGGGGGGAAATTGCAATCCATTTGGAAGGGAGAAATGTACCTCCCCTTTGCCTATGTAACACAGTGGGTGCAGTTATAAGGCAAGAAAATCAAACATATGAAGCCAGGTCCTGAGTACATCTAATCATAAACCGACAGCTCCACGTAGAGCCTTGATTGGCTCTCCATTCCCGTTGCTCTGGGACAGCAAATTACTTCCTGTATTTTGCCGCCTCACCGCTTATTTCACAGGTCATTTGGAGGTCAGCAGGTGCAGTGTTGGTCACAGGAAACTGAACAGATGTTTGATTGACATGGATCACGCAGATTGGCCATCAAAGTCTTTAGATGTGAAAGGAGAGGATCATCGAACATCCATTATGAAGGGTAAACACTGGGGACATACTGTATGCTCCGCTTGAACACATGCTTAAGAAAAAATGAGTGTTAAAACTAAAATAAACTGATTCTGTTAGCACAAATGATAAGAAAAGAACAGAAATGTAGGCGTAACCCTGCATTAGTGGTACAGTGAAGATGCTTCTGATGTCGGTTGCTAATAAGTAACAGCTCATCTCAGGCTTATAACTCTGATAAGTGGACTATGCCCCGTGGAGGACGGTTACATGAAGCGTAAGCAGAGAGATTGGGTTAGGGTGAATGAACCGTGGGGGTTCCCCAGTTTCTCATAGAAGTTTAGAGCGTGGAGGGACACTTTGTCCCCTGTTTGATCTTTGTCTTCAGATGCCACCGCAGGAAATTAAAGATGAAAGGGAGGTTCTGACTACTGTCTAATAAACACAGAGACAGAATGGCATCAGTTGACGGTCCTATATCCGGTCTGTGAGTGTGTGAGGACAGTGGGTGTTCTTCTTTCCCCTCTATTCAAATGGCAGTGTGGGCAGTGTACACACACATCTATTGAATTGTGTAAATAGTGAATAAAATTAAATAAACTTATATTGTACCATGCCTTAAAATGGGTAAGCTTTGTATTCACAATTTGCTACAAAGTAAATTTGAAAGTATATAATTTATGAGAATCTGTGTTTATGATTGTATCATATGATAGGTGCAAATTGTATGATCATAGATTTAAATATGCAATTGATATCACATTTTGTGAGACAGAATTTCCTAAGCATAATGTCCAAAAGCGAATTCATCTTCAAACATAAAATGTGAACCCGTGGCATGACTTGGCATGAAATATAACAGCAACTAAAATTATTTCCCAGCCATATTTCTTGTGGGCAATAATAGATGAATTAGTAGTGGGGAGTATTGCAATCACTCCATATCTTATACCAACACTTGTAGTGACATCCCCCAGCACACAGTGTGTTGAGGAATCTCCCATCAACACTACTCCCTCCCATCTATCTCAGTGACGGGGAGCGGGAATGGGGGCCCATGGCTGAGAGTCTGGGGACACATCAAACAAAGTGCATGCAGATAACCGCTGCTCTGTTATTCCTGCGGCATATGAAAACCACCTCAGCGCTAGTAACTAAAACCCAATGAGTTACATAGCTTGCTATATTGCACTGCGTGTGGCCTTTTGCACCATCATTTCATGATGCTAGCTCCAAGGCGTATGTAAACCCACTGGTGATGGGCCACCGTGTCTGCGCTACAGTTTTTTTTCTTCTATCATTCTAAAATGCCAAAGCTATTTTGTTGAATCATTAAAGGTGTTTATGGTCACGGAATGGCCCTGTCGTGTAGCATCCCTCAGTAGCCTCAAGTTGTCTGAGACCCTCCCTTGCGGACTATTGAAAGGTTATTTTCTTCATGAACACTTGAGGGTCCACTGATCCCTTGCAAGTGTCTGTTGGAAAATGCATTGACATTTTATGTGAATAGAAAAACCCTTCTCAATTGACTCTCTTTCATTGCTCTTCAAGTTTCAGGTCGTTATACTCGCAATAGAGGGACCACACAACCTTTGTTAAAACAAGAACATGCTAACATATGTTCCTTATATACAAATTTTCTTGACAGATTTGCCACTTAACTACATATAATAAAACAACGTGACAATGAGAATATTTGACATATTTAAGCATCATTGTGATTTTGTCAATGCTAAATGGGGAAAATAATTAACCCCAGACCAGTATTATCAAACCTATATTAAAGTATTATTATAATACATTCATAATTCATTTATTTTACTGTAGTTTCAAGAGAGTTATGGTATTCACTAAGTCATTCCCATTACATTTATAATGACAAATGCCCTCTGCCTGATCACAGACACGTTAGTTCTACTTCAATCTTCAATGTTAATTTTGAAATGTGAGCTTTTCATATGCCATAAACGCGTGTTATAATAAATTGATGTATTTTGAAACGGTTGAAAAAGTGGACCAGAGCTTGTGGTTACGATGTAATCCTGAGCACCATTCTCTGGAGACGAGTCAGTTCAATGCAAATGCTGCACCTGCCATGGGTGGTAAGAGCTTTGGAGATTTCAGTGAAAACAGGGTTAGCTTCATTTGGAAAGGTAGACTTGCCATTTCACGCACCAGTATACCAGCTATCCGTAAAGACCTGGAGACATTCCTCGACAGGATTAGAATTTTACAATCGCCAGGAAAACGACCTCAACCCTGCATACCCCCCCCCACGACACACACACACACACACACACTCACACACCTTCAGCTTTTTCTGTACTTATTTTGTTATACACAATATGAACTTTCAGTGCTTTAAACTTCACAGTCATTGTCAGCTTTTATCTTCTCGTGCATCTTACCAAATAGACGACGATGTCTTTCATAGTTTCACTCCCACAGTAATATGCTTTACAAACTGAAAAGACAAGCTAATTGCCAGTCATTGTAGACACAATGAGCCTCAGGTGTGTGGCTCGGCTCAAAGAGAGGTGAGACAGCTACAGTATAGGATGGTCTACGACTGCAAGGCTGCTAGGTACTGTAGCTGGTCAGGCTGAGGTGTTTCACGCTGATAACGTGGGTAATGGTGTTTCTGGAAGAGTGGGGCCAGATGAAACACGCCACGGGGACAGATACCACAGCCACACTGGCCCCTTCTGTCGGAAGGATTTCTTCTTCTTTTTTTTCACCATGGAAGCCATGAATGCTGAGGCTGAATCCCAAATCCGGTTTTCCGCACTTTATCAGCGTGTGGCCCACCAAGTGGGGAGATGGTGGGGGGTGGTGGTGGTGGTCTGTGGGTGTTGTGATCCACTCAGGCGAGACCCTCCACTTTAATCCAATTTACAGCCTCCCCCAGCAAAAGATCATTACAACCCTTAAACCAGCTAGGAGAGGGACAGGAAGAAAGGGCCTGGCTCACCCAAACTGTGCCTCTGGCCCCCAAAGTCTCCACCTAGAGAGGGGGATGAGATGTAAAGGGGGTGCTGTGTCAGCAGAACTCCAGTGAAGGCATTGTGACAAACTAAGAATGTGTGTAGCTAATGAGGCAAAGTGATTTTTCTTCTACAAATAGATGCCCGCTGGGTAGGGGTAGCACGCTCCCCGGGACTTATTTGCTCATTGATGTTCAGCAAAGATGTAGTGGAGATGTATTTTAGGTTGCAGCCTGCGTGCGCTCATGCGTTCGCACGTGTGTGTGTGCGCATGTATAGCACTGTAATGTTTGTGTCAGCATAGGTGGACAACAATCACAATGACCACAACAAACCTGTTAACACAATGACCACAACAAACCTGTTAACACAATGATCACAACAAACAAAACACCTATCTTAAAAAAAATTTGGAAGATAATTTAAAAGACAATTCATGATGTAGCATTATCAACTCGACTATAACAAAATGTATGTAAATACATTTTATTTGGTTAGATGTTTTTACATTATATTTTTTATTATACTGTTTTAATAATTGAATATCATGTTATAAAAAAATATAATTGTTGCAATAATTACGCATTATTGACCTTTTAACTAATTATACATTTTGTTGTGTAGAGTATCTAATAATGATCAATTCATCAACTGGACGACAACATAAATGTTGTTTTATTCCTCTTCGGACTGCATCCTTAGTCTTTGAAGTGCCAGTGAAGGAATGGGGTTAGCGTTTACAAAAGAATGTGAAAAAATAATAATGAAGCTGCTCTGAGGGGAGCGGAAACGGTGTCCACTCCTAATTAATGGAAGGAGAGACACTCCCCAAAGTCTCCCATTCACAAGCTCACAATGGACGTCTCCACCGAGCAGAGCCCAGACTGGAATATCGGAGGACTGAATGAAAACAAGGTTAAAAAAAAAAATAAAGCAAAAGAAAACGTCAAGCCGTCATTCTTTGAGGGTGTTTCTCTCATTGTACTTCTGTTTTGTGGCGTGCACCCGGGGCCTGTGGCCCTATAGCTCGCATTCTATTCATCAACACTGTGTTCAGAGTCCCACTGGTCAGTTTGGTAAATATGGATCCTTGCAGTGTGTAGAAAAGACTTATTGAATGCAGGCCTCACATACAGTAAATGTTCTGTTATCTCTCTCTCTCTCTCTCTCTCTCTCACTCTCCTTCTCTCTCTCTCTCTCTCTCTCTCTCTCTCTCTCTCTCTCTCTCTCTCTCTCTCTCACTCTCCTTCTGTGTGTCTCTCTCTCTCTCTCTCTCTCTCTCCTTCTGTGTCTCTCTCTCTCTCTCTCTCTCTCTCTCCTTCTGTGTCTCTC
>JAODUK010000007.1:2842858-2863591 GCA_027564635.1 Typhlichthys eigenmanni
ATCAGGTGTGTTGGAGCAGGGAGACATCTAAAACATGCAGGGTGGTAGCTCTCCAGGACCAGGGTTGGGCACCCCTGGTATACAGTATATGAATAGAAGACAAATATTCTTCTTGTAAACATTCCAGCTTTGTCATAGCGCCATTGCAAAGCCCCGTGTGATCACAGGTGTCACCTGATAACTGATAGCAGATTGCGATGCTGTTGGATATTGATTTCTTGTTATTTTATTGCATTATTGTTGCAATTATCAAGATCATTCCCTTGCCACTGGGACTTACTTACATGTGAAATCAATACACACAAATCAATCATAAGACAACCATCTCTATGCAGGTTGACAAATCATACTTATGGTAGTTGTCAATGGGATGTTTGTGGTTGCTTGGGCACATGATGCTTCATAGAGTTCAAATATGCCTTTATAAGACAGTATAATACGATATTAAAACAATCCTGTTGGTATTGGGTTTAGATGGTAAATTATGAATTGATCTCAAATGTCTTTCTGGGTTATTTGTACTTGTGAATTTAATTGTATGTTTTTGTATTTACTTTTTTATATAATAATATCTTTATAAGATTGATATTACCTGAAACAATGTAACATTCTTCAACATACAGAATATATTTGACACATTTCAATTTATTATCATATTATCATAGCAAGTAGGTTAATAATGAGCGTCCGGCAGCAGTCAGGGCAGCAGAATCATATTCTGCAAGAAGCTTGACCACAATCTACCTCAACTAGAGACCTTTCCACCTCATAACATGTTTATTAACATTCAGGCTAACTGAAGTCCATCTCACAACACTCATAACACTCACCCTAACTGAAGATTTCTACAGTATAATGCTTATCTTCTATCTCTCATAAAATAACAACAAACTAACAACAAAATGCTTACTTGCTATTGACATGTATATGTAACTTGCTTTTGATAAAATAATCTGCTAAATGTTTGCATCATTCATGCGTCATCAAGCATTAACCTTGATTTAGCTGTGTCTGCTTTTAGGAGGTTTATAACATCAAAAGACTATTTTTAAACTGCCTATACTGTATGTGGGGAGATTAAGAGTGACCTAGTTATGGGGTCAACCAGGACTAAATCTAAACTCTACCTTTGGCAATGGCACCAGAGATTATCAATAGTAATCCAAAATGTTATAGTTTATATACAGTATCTTGAGCACAGAGACAGGCAAATCTATTTTTGATGTTTTATCTTTACCAATGTAGTATAGAACAAGTTCACAACAACAAGTACATATAGAGAAAATGAATAACTTTGTGGGAATGCTTAAGATTCTTGTAATCCAAAATGTTCTTGGTGTATTAGTGAAAATCTTGTTTAGGGTTTTTTTTTTTTTAAACTTGTGTCCTCACATTTCAGAGATGGAAAATAACCAAATGTATTATGCTTTGCGTCATGCTGCTTGACTGCCCGAATGATGCACAATCTTAGGCCATCATGTAGAAAAAATATGCTAATATGTGGAAAACAAATGTCCCATGTAGACACTGGCATGCTTAGCCAAATGTGATATAATAAGATAAATGTTGTAGCTGCCATTTTTTGCTAGACATATAGGCATATAGCCTTTTTATACACACACGTTGCAAACAAAAGTGCTTTACACATTCCACTATATTTACAATGGTTAAACATATACATATTGTATTGCAAAAGCCCTAAATGCTATAAATGTGTAATACTTAAATAATAATAGAATAAAACAATTATAGAGGGAAAACAGAATTGTAGTTAATTGTTCTATGAGCCATCAATATAAATATGTTGATGGTGCTGCACATTTACACAATTAGTGCAACAACATCTGTTTTATGTAAGAAAACAATCATTGTACTTTTGAGTGTCCAGTTAAGGTGGGTGTTTTATAGACTCTGATCACATTCCCTGCTTGACGTGAAGTTACACATCGGCCTATAATGTCATTATATTTATGGTAATTCACGGCTGTGTATGACAATATCATTTGCTACAGTAATTGCACTGCATGATTGTGTCTTTTGTGTCCACAAGCAGACTGGCCCTGTGCATTACAAGATGAGTGTGGGTTAGCAAACAGTGAGTTAATCTGTAGGCTTTCCATCTGCCAGCACCAGAATTAAACCTGAAACATCGGCCTTGACCACTGCTAAATAGTGGCTACTTGACAGGTGATCTCTTAGTGATTGTGACATTTCTATTCCAAATGAAATACTTATTATGCATCAAATTGGTCAAAACTATTCAGTGCTATTAGCAGATTGTGTTAACTGTGCATCATGTTTTGCATCTCACCTCAACATTGATAAATCATACACTTTACTGTTTGTATGAATGTCAAATTAACATGTACAAGGTTAATTCATGTGTTGTAAACCCTGTACATGTAACATGGATGGTAAAATGGCACCGCATTAGCAAACAGTAATTGCAGAGCTTTTTTTATATGGTATACTGTATAATATATGATGAAGTTTTTAGTTGAAATCAGACCATTTGTAATAACATGAATGATCATTTGCGTTATTACAAAAGGGCTGATTTCAACTAAAACACAGATAAAAACACAGATATTGTATCTTTTATGTAAAAGAGAAAATATCTGTGTTACACACATGTTAGAGCACCTCAGGGCAAATAAGATGATCAAACAAGAAGATCAGACAGCTTTGAGGCTGAAAATCCAAAATTTACCAGAAATGTATTAATATAATATGAGTTTCAAAGAAATTTAAGGTTAAGATAAATTATCAATGCTTATCAACTTTTTCCTTACTATAATACTAATACTGTAACTTTGCCTTTCACACAAAATATATTGTGTGACTAACAAACAGAAAAATTGTTTGATTTTTTTCATGCATCTGTAGATAATCTGTTCAATCCAATCCAATCACATTATACTGAATGCAGAAAAAAATGTAAACAAACACAAAACAACAGAAAGTGGTGCTGTATAGACTTTACAGTTTAAATGATAGCAATCCACATAATCACTTAAATATATATTGTTAGTTTTGATCAAGGCAGCAGATTGTAAGCAAATGATTGCATAGCAGATATGTGCTAAAGGAAATGATTTGTAACTATGATGAACACTCACAATTAATGTAAAGAAGATGATGGCATTTTGTGTATAATTCTTTTATATATATTTATATTCTTAGTAACCATTCAAAATTAAATTCCAAATGTTGAAAGTGTGACAGTAGCCTACTCCTCTCTGTAATAGCATCTTAGCTGATATTGTTACACAAGCAATATTTATTTAAAAAATAAAACATATAGGCAAACATTTAAAGAAAAACTTTCAATCTATTACACCATCTATTCTACAATTTTAATGGTCAAAACATTTTAAGTGGATAGAAATTATCTAAATGTAGAAATTATCTAAATGTACAAACTGTATAAGTATAACAAATATAACAAAAAAAAGCTATGACAAACTCGAACAAAAAGGAATGGCATACTATATGAAATAATATGATCTATTTGCTAGCATTTATCAAAGTATATGAAATAATATGATATATTTGCTAGCATGTATCAAAGTGCAGCTATGCTGGTGTTTACCATAAAATGCAACATAATACTAAACAGATTACACTGTTAAGTTTGTTGAGGATGTCCAGGGCCCTCAGCTTCATAGACGCCCGCCACCAACAAAGGTTGGTCAAAGTTCGACTGACTGAGGCTGTTTTAAGGCTGTGTCATTGGATTAGCATGCAGGCATCTGCTTCAACCTCCATTAGCTGCATAGACACCTTGAGGAAGACATTGTCATGTAATGGATACTCTACAAGCCCTCTTCATGGTATTATAGTTCTCTAGGATGAAGAATGTACAAAAAATACATTCATTGTTTTATTTTTAGTACATGTCTGCGCATAAGTTCTATATCTGTAATTTTCTATTTTCAAATTTTCTGATAAGTGTTTTAGGTCATTAACATTAGACGTTTTAGTAAATTCACAATTATTTGGAGATGTGTTTGACTTGTGCTTTGTTTTAAATTTGTGCTCTTGCCTCGCCTCTCTGTACATTGTCAAATATCCGCATGGGAGTTAGCACCTTGTTTGAATGTTATATATTTAGGAATCAGGATGATACAAACATAGATTTTTCTCTGCCACTAGAGACCTCAGATCTGTGACTAGATATTTACAGTAAGGTGAAAACATGTAACTACAGGGTAACCTCCTATCAAAGTGTAGTCTAGAATGTGAAGGGGCTGCTAAGAGTTTTTAACCAAATTAAATAACATTTTAACCACTGATATAACCACAAAAAAACATTACTCAAAAAATCAATATAACATTTATTTTAATTAACAAATAAGCAGTAAATACATAACAGTGCATATTACCATGTTAAACCATGCTTATTAGCTGATTGCTTCTGCCCTCAGCACAAGCAGATTTTGCCCCTTATTTCTTTGACAATGGGCCCTACAGCAACAATGGAAACCTGGCCCTGTTCAGCCTCTCAGAAGACACCCCTATCGGTGAGGGCATTTTCCTACAAAAGTCAAAAGTCTGTACAAATCTATACTAAGAACTTTAAATTAGTAATAGGGAGAAAAGCTAACACAGCTCTCACTACATATGTGGTGTGAAATGCAGACTCACACCAGCATGCACAAATCTACTGATGCAACCTGTTGAATAGAAAGCTATTGTCAGCTTTTCCTTTAGCTGACAATAGCTTGAGGGGCAGCTGTCCCTCTGTTCTAGACACTATTGTGCTAGGTTGCTAGGTTACACAACATAGCTTGTTGCCTACCAAGCTTGCCAAATATCAGGTTTAGTACATTCCTTAGCACAGTGGGGAGGAAGCTGTTCCCAGTTTGAAAATAGAACTGGATTGTTTTAGGTGTAATTGCTGATGCTCTGATTTTATTGGTAAATGTTTCTACATTTTAATATAAATCAGGGGCCTTCAGTATGTCACCTACATTTAATTTTAACTTTGACTTATTTACCAAACATCTACATACGAACCGCACGACTAGACTTAAGAATGTCTACGATGTATCTTTGCAGGTACACATATTTATTCTCTCAATGGCACAGACAATGAAGGGCAAGAGGTGAGGTACGGCATCGCTTTTGACCCGGGGTGCAAAGAATACTTCAGAGTGGACTCTAAATCTGGAAATGTTACACTGGTTGAAAACCTGGACAGAGAGATAACTTTACTTAAAATGGCACAATACCACTTTCTACCACTAGGCGTCTCAAACCAAAACAAAGTTGTGGACCACACACACACACACACACACACACACACACACACACACACACACACACAGGCCTATATATCAAAACAAAGAACAGAAGAGTTGGGATTACAACACACACAGAGGGGAGTGTGATTTAATTCTCTGCTCAAGATGCAAATACTCCTATACAGTATATTTATTAATATAAAATATACCTTATACTGTATAGCAGCTAACAAATATTTTCCATATGGAAAATATTTGTTTCTTACTATATTATTATACAGTAATAAAGTATTTTGTAGGCTATGGAGCACAATCAAAATGTGTATCTGATCTCATCAAATCTTATGGATTTAGTTCTCATTATGTCTTTCAAAAGAATACCATAATTATTTACCATATGCTCCTTCTTCGCTGTGCTTGTTGTGTGCTGAATAATATGTAATTATATTTCTCTGTGATAAATAATGTTAATTTAATGAATCTTCTTTGACTTTATAGGAGCAGGATTCTATTGATGTTCTTGTCAGTATCACAGATAAACGAAGCAAGGTAATTAAGTTAATGCAGTACCTAACACAATATAAAAAAAAATGTATACAAGTTTTTGAATATTTGAATGATTTCCATATTGTGTGTATTCCTCTCTAAAGGTTGTGGAAAGAGTCACAGTATTTGTAATGGATGCAAATGATGAAAGGCCAGAATTCCAAAATATGCCGGCAATTGTTGATGTAAAGGAAGTGAGTCACTTACTAAAACATCATTCCAGCTGCATTCAGTTTGGCTGTTTTTCTGTCGTTCCTGGCCATAAAAACATAGAATACAATACAATATTACTGTAGTTTCTCCGTGGACAATGCTGGGGCAGAACAATAGAATGTTCTAAATGTTGTGGTGGTGTTAATGAGCCTTGCTTACAGTATATCTCTCCTTACAGACGGCACTGTCTGGCAGCAGTATCTATAAAGTACAGGCAGTGGACAGAGACACTGGCTCAGGAAGCTCCATGACATTCTACCTTCAGGTAGCTGCATATCCCAGCCTATTTGCTAACCTGTCTGCATGTGACCAGAAAATGGCAAATTATAATCCAATAAAAGCATTTCAGCAAAATCTGATACTGTAGTTGCATATGTTTAATCTAGATAGAGTAAAATGATGCAGAAAATGTACAAACATACTAGTAATGAAGTTAGTACCATTTAAATGTGTTATTGTGCTTTTGTGCATGCACGTGCACGCCTGCATGCGTGCGTGCGTGTGTGTGTGTGTATGTGTGTGTGTGTGTGTATGTGCAGATTATGAGGGTAAGGATTATGTCACAATTGCATTTGTGTGAGGTATTGGAGGCTTAGAGGTCTGGCAGGGGGTGGCAGGGAAAGTAACTTTGCACTTTGGGCTATTAGGAACAGCAAACAGCTGGGCTGGAGTGAAGTGCTATGCAGGGCACATGTGAGGTGCGTTCACAATTGGCGAACTATGGCTAACTTTGGTGGCGAGCATGTTTGCTTTGAATATTTGACAATTTGCGTAAACATGCCTAAAATATTCTATTCAAACCGTCACCCTATGTTCAGCTTCAACATGTGTTCGCCGAGAAGTACTTCCTCAAACCATTTGCTTTTGTTCGCAAACTGTTTAAATATGTTTTGGTTTAGTTGAAAAAGCGGCTGTTGTGTTTTAACGTGTCCATTTTTCATGCTATAGCTACGGTAACTTGTGTGAAAGGTGAAGGTAAACCTGGGGCAAGAGTTGGCCCTGTGCCATCGTATGTGTTTACACAGAGCCATGTCAAGTCAAGTCAAGTCAAGTCAATTTTATTTATATAGTCCTTAATCACGTTGCAGTCTGTACATACATTTCACATGGAAACAAATGACACCCCTTAACCTGCTCCTTCCCCCCTGTAAAGCGAGAGTCGCGCCATCTCCGTTCACTCCAACAGACCGTTTTTTCACAGTAATTGCGGATTGTGGAGCCTCAAAATAGTTCCCGGAAGTTAGCCTAAATACTAAAAGCACCCTATAAAATCTATTTTAAATGTAAACTGTATATACTGTATATGTTTAAATTGCCCACCAAGCACTTTCGGGAACTATTTTGCCATAGGTTTTGCCTCTTCATGAACCATGTGACCGTTGACAATTTTTAACTTCTGTTGGCGTAACTATTATTTCCATGGCTATGTGTCTCTGTCCTAAGTTTTCAAAACATTGTTCATCTTCTGTTACAGGGCCCACAGAACAGTTTGTTCACCATAGACAGATATAGCGGTGTCGTTCGCATCAAACCTGGGGAACTGTTGGACTATGAAAAAGCCAAGACACATTTCATCACAGTAATTACAAAGGTATTTCCACAGTTCAACAGTTCAAACTCATAAGAAATTGTTACTGTATACTAAAACTGTCAAACCAATATTATCCATATTTTAGTTTTTCTTGCTTTATTATACTGCACTGTGTGAGCATTTACTCATTTTTACATTTAGTCCAGAGACACAAAATGCAGCTTGTTTTTGTTACAGGATGGGGGAGGGAATTTCAATAGTAGGGAGCAGTTTTTGTCCTCATCTGCTACCCTGACAATCAATGTAATAGATAAGCAGGACACTCCACCATCTTTTATAGGGATACCATACTTTGGTTACGTCTATGAAGTCTCGGTGCCAGTGAGTATAATAAATGATCTCATTCACATTTCACTTTGACATTTATTATTGGGGATGAGTCAGCACAGCTTTATGAGAACCCTAAATATTGTGATATTGATAAATACAAAAATAAAACTGTTTTTATTTATAGGTAAAATTAGTTTCAACCTATAAAGTAGTTGAGTAATTTCCTTATTGCCAGTACTATTTTAGAAATGTAATTGATAGAACAACCCTAATTTCCGGTAATACTGTGTATTAACATAGGGGTCTGAAATATACACTGTTCTGGCCAAAGATGGTGATGCTGGGAATCTAAATCCTATCGTCTACTCCATCGACGGTGGTAAACATCTAACATAACTTGAAGGCTTTTAGCGTAATGTGCTCGGGGGCAGAATAAGTGTGTGTTTAAAGTGACTGTCTCCCAACCAAAAGGTTGAGTTTGATGCCCCACCTACCTGTACACTACAGCTAACTACTATTTATTTTTTTGTATTTTTCTAATTTAAAACAAGCTCACAGAGATTTTGAGTGTTGATTTTGACTGATGGAAATGTTAATATATCTGTGTGATGTTTACTTTTTCTACAGGAGATGATGGGGTTTTTAGTATCAATAAAACAAGTAGCTGTATCTTCCTGTTGACTTACCCAGTGTATCTGAAGAAAGAGATGTTCAACATTAAAGTCAGAGTAAGATACGTTTTATGCCACAAGTCTCCTTAAAATGCCACATAGATGTGGTTTCAAACAAAACACACTGTCGGTTTAATGCAAAGATAATGCTGCTAATAGGAGTTATCCACCTTGGCAACATTTACAGAATATAATATGTTTTGTTCATACGGCATCTCATGTAATAGTCCCTATTGTGTGTGTCCAGGCTTCGGAGATTGGTCCTGACGGCAGAGTTATGGACTACGAGGAGACCACTCTAGTGATCCGTGTGGTTGACCTCAACAACAACCCCCCCCACTTTCTATGGCGAGAGGGGCCCACAGAACATGTTTGAGCTGACCATGTATGAACACTCAACTGATGGGGAAATACTGAGAGGGCTGAGGATCACAGTTAACGACTCTGATCAGGTGGAGCAACCTGTATAACTTGCAACATTTTTTGGGGGGTTTTATTGGTTTGTTCATAGGCATACATGCTCTTCCAATTGCAGCTGCCATGCCATGACTAATGGCTATAATATATTTCTTACCAAATCACAGAACATTTGCACAAGCACGGTGTCTCATTTGGTTGTATGCTTAAAGATGAAGTCAGTGATTGTAAGCTTAAACACTTTTTGAACAATTCAGCCAATATCCCTCCACAGTCGGCTAGCTGTGTTCTGTGTGTGCACTGAAAAACATAATCTGATGATTCTATACAGCCCTGGTTCTGTAAATGGGGAGCTCAAGAAAAATGGTGCAGATTGTACCACACAATACCAATTTGGGGTACAGGGCTTCTTAGGGTGCACCCTATCATGAGCACTCCTTATACATTCTATAATGTAAAGAGAAACATAAATATATATACAGTATACAAATGTAAAATATAAAGAGTGGTACTGAGTTGGTACTGAATTGCAGACGATAAAGTATAGTTAATAATAATAATAATAATAATAATAACAATAATAATAATAATAATAATAATAATGTTTATATTGTAATGTTGTTGCCTTTGAATTTTACTGCAGGGTGCTAATGCTAAATTCAATCTGAGACTAATTGGACCAGGACGGATGTTGCGAGTGGTCCCAGAGATGGTGCTCAATGAAGCCCAGGTCACCATCTTAGTGGAGGACTCCTCTGCAATGGACTATGAAAAGTATCATTTTCTCACATACAAGGTTAATCCAGTAAATGTTGTTTGCTTCTTTTTACTTCAAATTCACACAAATACAGTAGCGTGCTCAATAGGGCTGTCAAAAATATAACTAATCATAGCCTAACTGTTTTTTTTTTTTCTTCTTGTGCCTCCATTAGCTTCTGGCATTTGAGATTGATACACCAAAGAAATTCAGCGCCACAGCAGACATTGTCATTCATCTGTTGGACACAAATGACAACGCCCCTAAATTCTCTTCAGATTACTACATTGCCAGAATTCCAGAAAATTCACCCGGTGGCTCCACTGTTGTGTCTGTGACAGTGAGTGGTAGTGGTAGACGCATCACCAGCATACTGTACGTCATCTGCTCTGGGCCATAGAAGTGTACTGATTTAACAACATGCTAAAGAGAGCCGTTAATACCCAAAATGTAGACTTTTGGGCAGCAGGGATAATATGTGAAAACATGTAGCTAAAAGCTAGAGAAGGTAAGCTGCCAGATGGCTATCACTTTCATTTTGTTGTGTAACACCAAATTCTCTCTTTTTTTGGGCTGGCATTTAGCAGCACATGCAGTTGTAGCACAAAAATATGTATTTCAATATTTACATGGATTATGATTTTCAACTAAATTTCATTTTCACACAATGTTCCATATCCTTTCCTTTTATCCACCTCCTCCCATACAAATGTCTTACTGTTAATACGAAGTATACATTTTGTATTTTAGCATAAATGATCCATGCTCACAGCAACAACCTAATGCCATACCTTGCTTTTGAAATAGAAAATAACAGTGGCATATGTCCATTATAACATGTGTTCTATTAGCAGTTCATCAGTCTGGCTGCTGATGCTTGCTAACAAGTGTTGACCTTGCAGGCTCATCCTGCTCACAGGCAATTTCAGTCACAAGCCCAGCCAGCCAAAGACTGCGGACACACTAGAAACAGCCAATACTTTCATGCAAAAAGAGACAGATTACCGTAACTGACACAATGACGTCTGTATGACATCAACACAGTCTTTTTTTAGCTATAAAAACTGTGTTCCAATCATGCAGATAGAATTCCATTCCATTGCGCCATGTTTAAAACACTGGCCGTAATGACTTACACCAATACCTAATAATCACATTGTTGTTGATCATGTTGAACTGTATACCATCACATAACCATATAACTTTGTGTGAGCGTGCGTGTGCGTGCGCGTGCATAGGGGGGCGCTATATCACTTGATCAACAGTAGGGTCTATGCATACTGCTAACATTTCTGTTGGCTTTATTTGACAGGCAACAGATCCAGACTCAGGCCTTTGGGGTGAAGTAAAATATTCCATCTATGGCTCTGGGACTGACTTGTGAGTATAAGGGCATATCAGGGTCCACACATTATGATTGTTGAGAAACAACATTATTTTCTCTACAAAAAAAAAATAAAAATAAATAAAAAAAACAATGCTTATACAACATTTAACAGTAATTGCATGGTGCTTATTATCAATAATGGCCAACAAATATCAGATGGTTTGCAATACCATCTGTTGTTTCATAAACACAGCTATATTATACTAAGGAATAAAAAGTCTAATCAAACATTTTTTACTTTGATATACCTGTGACCGTAGCGCTATATTGTAGTTTTATTAATAATGCACACAGCAGTCCAGCAGTAGACTGGAATTGTTTCTGTTGTCTACAGAGCTAGAACAAATGGAAGCCTGAGTGATTTCAAAAACAAATGCAGGAGAGGTATTTGTAATAATCTTAAGGCAAACTTTTTAGTCAAAGACAAAATTATGTCACTTAAGCATACTTTAACGCTGTACACGCAACCTTAAAATTTTGCTATAATGTATTCTGTAATAAAATGATGCTGATTAGTTCCTTGTTGATGTTTTACATTGTATATATACTTAGTTCCAACAAAGTAACCTACTTTGATTTGTTACCATGTCCCAATCTTGGATTGCTGTCACTCCTGTTAATCCTTTAATGAGATTGAGGGAGAAAATAGAGTCTGTGGTCTGTCCTTCCAGTAACCTTGTAACATGACAGGACATATAAAATTAAGTCTTAAAAAATATATAAAGAAATCAGCAAGACAGCATTATGTGCTATTTTTTATTTGTTTAGATAGTCTGTAAAGTTACATCTATACTGTACATTGAAAACTGGGTAGATTATACTTTAAAACTCCATGATAAAGGATTAGGTCAAATCTTTTCAGGTTTGAAAAGTCAACAGAATAATCTGTTATTGGGTATTGTGTTTGGTTAAAAATCCATTAATATATCATCTCATCTCCAACTCTCACCTACAGCTCAATCAAGTCAATATTTCTGTATAGAATAATCATTCTTTGTTTTTTATTTCCAAAAGCTTTTGGTTTTAAATTGTCAACATTTTAATCTGCTTTTGTAGATTTTGGGTGAGTGACCAAGGGCAGAAGGGCAACATCAGGATTCAATAAAGAACAGGGCTTTGCATGCTTAACATGTATTTTTTGGAAGATTACATTCAAAAGAGTAGTAGGACATTTTAAGTTTCCTGGGCAATCAAAATTACACTACTTTATACAGTGTGTTTATATACAGTACATTCATACAGTCTATAGTTCCACAACAGGTTCCAAAAAAATTAAATACACTGATTTGTCTACCAGCAACCATTTGCAGAAGTTAGTAAAGCATTACAACTCCATTATTAGCTATTGATACAACTGGAAAGTTAAACATTGGTTATATTTACATAATCTCGTAAAAGTGTGACGTGCCACGTGGATTGGTTTTTACAAAGATCCCAGAAAATTTGGTGCACCTAAACAGTAAATTAGTGTAACATTCAAAGTCCACTGTCTAACTGGACAGCACATATGGATACTAGATATAATCTATACGATCCACTATACGATAACACATTGTCACCCCCTAATGTGATGTTCCTGATACAGCCTGCATCTGGAATCATCTACACCCAGCCATGGGCCCGCCTGGATGCCGAAGCTAGAGCCAAGTATAACTTCTATGTGAAGGCAGAGGATACAGAGGGCAAGTACAGCCTGGCCGAAGTCTTGGTGACTGTGCTGGACCTCAATGACCACCCACCGGAGTTCAACGACAACATGCTAGAGAAGACCATGGTCATTGGAGCCCCAGTAAAAATACAGGTGTGGTATGTTGTCAGTAGGGCCTATAGTTAACCTTCATGTGTCAGTAGGGCCTATAATTAACCTTCATGTGTTATTAGGGCCTATAATTAACATTCATGTGTTGTTAGGGCCTATAATTAACATTTGTGTGTTATTAGGGCCTATAATTAACATTTTTGTGTTATTAGGGCCTATAATTAACCTTCATGTGTTGTTAGGGCCTATAATTAACATTTGTGTGTTATTAAGGCCTATAGTTAACCTTAATGTGTTATACCTTCATCTTATTACTATTTTTGGAATTAACTCCTCTGAACAGGCCATAGACGACGACGCAGAGGAGCCAAACAATGTAATCGAGTATTCCATCATGAAAGCGGATCCGGACAACATATTTGACATCAATTCCAACACAGGGGAGATAATGCTATAGTCCTATAGCAAGTCCATGGACATAGTCCAGAACATTACCAACCAGAAGGACACTACCTGGTCGGTGGTGGTCCAGGCTCGGGATCGAGGTCAGCCCTCCTTCAGCACTACTGCCGTGGTCAAGATCGACATCACTGAAGCCGTAAGTGTTGGGGAAATATGACCTCCTGTACTGTGTGTTATACTATTTTACAGTGACATCATTAAGCAGGTGCTTTAGTTAATCCAAAACATAGATATAACAATTAGCTGAATAGCTGTATAGGCAGAATGTTCAAGGCTAGTTACAGTTAGGACAGTTAGTAAGCCAGTCATGTTGGAGGTGAAACCCACAACCCAGCACCTAACCATGTTGCCCACATGGTACGCAGGGTACATCTAGGTTTAGACTGGTGTAACCAAACCCAAAATTTACTTTGTGAATATGGTCTGGCCACGCTCGGTCGGTGCATCCTATACTGAGCGTAGACCTCTGGTTAACTTTGAAACTATTGGACAGTGTTTAACCAATCGGCGTTGCTACAACCGTTGTTACAACACGCTTGACTGGACAACATCACCTCACTCACCCAACCTGATTGGTCAGCCAGCAGGGAGGCTGTGAAAATGCTAATGCGAACAGTTCCAGACTATAATCACAGCAGAAACAATTGAGCTGAGAGCAATACTCAGGCATAGGTAGGCTAGGATTATGTAGCGCACCAAGGGTTATAACAGGAATCTCAGGAATCATAAGGAAGATAACCCAGGTGATGATCACATACCTCTAAGCCAGCCTGCCCCAAACCTGGGATAGAGGACAGAGGGTATTTGAATATTGGTTAATCCCAAAACCATGTTTCTTGTTGAGTAAAATAAAGTAGAACTGTAAATAAACAAGGCCGAAGAGTGAGTGGTAAAAATAAATGTATATGAAGCATTGAGATCTCCAGTAATCTAGTTGTTTTTTTTATGTTGCCACCTTCAGTGCAACATAGCTATAACATTTGAGATGTTGGTTCCTCAGATAGTAATTTTCTATTTGGAGCTGCAATCCATCGGTATCTCCTGCCCATGACATTGTTGTGTTTTCAGGTCAAATCCAGATTTTTCTCATACTTCTTGGGCCTGAGGAAATGCCCAAGGGCTGTGTTTGGGATTTTCTTGTCCCTTGTCACCTTCTCCATTTCATTGACAATCTTCATTTCAACTCATATATACTGGAACTCTGTTAAAAAGTCCCGTATCCAATCTCATGGCAAGATCAGAAAGATCACACGGAGGCCAAATGAAGCTTGCCTCGAGATCAGTCAGCAGCACTGATGTTAATACTCAGCAATAATGAACTTTACGAATACGTATACGGTTGTGTCTGTAAAAGAATACATGAACACAATAGAAATGATCCTCCATCCTGGTTTTGCTATTTGCCGAAAGGTCTCAGCTCAATCGTTCTGACCTTGTCTTGTCATATTGTGACTTTTACGTATTTATTTACATATATATATGTACAGTACTTATATTGTATATTATTCAATTGTCAAGAGTACTCAGAAACCAAAATCGTATCTTATCATAAACTGATAATGTATGAAGAATAGTTCAATAAAAACATTAATAAATCCTATTGCTAATCCTAATCCTACATGCTTGCTTCACTTACTGTATACAAACACAATGCTCAGTGATAAAATGTGAGCAACAAACACAATAATGTAACAATTAGATACTAAATTACATTATTATTATTATTATTGTATGTTGTTGTTTATTGCTTAATTTGTTATATGACTAAACAAGTGTTAAACACTATATATTATTATGTCATCCTGATAAATTGCCCAGTATTAGCCTACAAGACTGCAACAATACCAGTCCAAACTGTTTCATGTTTTCCAGTGTTCAGTTGCATTTAATATTATGATGATTATTATTATTATTTTGTTACTACAGCCAAGAATGACAGCTGTCATTTCTCATCATATATCAACCATATACAAAATATAAGAACATACAATCAACACCTAATGACCACAGCACAACAGTGCACTCTCTGGAAAATGACAGCTGCCCATCAAGGCTGCAGTAAAAAAAAATTGAATTGTTCCCAGCAGAGATTAATTGGTCAAATGACGTCACAGGGAGTGGAGGGGTGCGTGCTATTTGACCATATGGATATTAAAGCCCATGTCAGTGTTTGAGTATTATGTCAAATGAACAATGCCATTGGTCAACGCATAAGCGAGGAGCCATCTGTCTGGATAGTCAGCAGAGATCATACATACATCGTACATCATACATTACAGCTGCTGGATCTCTTGTTTGGAGAGGACTGTAACATACTTACAGTACAGAACATATGAACAGTGATGCAGCAGGGATTACACATGCATTAACCAAACTTTAATTATAATGTTCACACACTTACAAATATTTGTATTTTTCTGATCTGAATTTCCCAGGTTGAAGCAGAAAGTATGGGAAAGTTTTGTTTTGTATATCATTCGAACATACAGTGAATCAAATTATTGCAAAAAGTCAAAGGAATGTTAAAGCTAAAATGATAATGACCCATTGTATTTAATCAAAATCTTTATGATGACAATTTAAAGAAGGCAGTTTATTGTAGTATACATCTCCTTCAGTGACCAATGGTTGTGATCATGTTATCACTACAGCGTAATATCATTTCTTGTCATAAATAATACCAGTATTTACAAGAAAAACATTGACATTGACATTGAAAGTGCTATAAAAATTTGTGAGGGAGAAAACAATGCTATTTAAGTTGACAATTACTTGTTTTTACTTATACTAAATCAGCAGATCCAAATAAGCACAATAACACATTGAGCAGTATTCTTTAGCAGCACATTTTCTTTGTTGAAGCAAATATTTGAATTTAAATCTTGAATTGTGGTCATCATTTCACATCTTTGCAAACTCCTTGGCCTAGAACAGAGGAAGAGACAAGATTAAAATGGCAAAAATGTTCTCCTTGATGACGTCTAACCATGTCTAAGTGTGTTTTGTGCAATCAAACAGAGAAGACACTATCACTATCATTGGAACAAGGGTCTTAAACCAGAGCTCTCTTGTTTCTACTTGTTGATTCATCTAATTTTAATAGAGTTCAGCCGTAGGCCTGCTGATGCCTTTGAGCCCCCTGTCGTCAGACCGCCTTCTCACCTTCCTATCTCCGCTGGAGTCTTTGTTCACCAGGCCTTCATCACTGGCTGCCTGAAGGCTGTCAAAGGTGCCCTGTCTCTCCCTTGCCCTCCCCGAAGAGAGGCTCTCTCTCCGGCAGTTCTTCCAGGACTGCATGACACCATCCAGGCAGTTGAACCTGGTGTCAGTGGTACAGGCGTACATGCCCACAGGCACAGCGAGCACCATGGCTAAAACTACCACCACGATGTGGATCAGCTTCTCCCGCTGTTCCATTTCGGTGATGTCGCTTCCGGTTACAAAGACAATGCACTGGCCAGGGCGAGGTGTCTGGTTATTCAGGGTGATGCATATTTCATATTTGGTGGCTGGCATCAGATCGGAGACAGAGTAAGATGTAATGCCGGGGCCGATGTATATCGTCTCCTTCTTGACGGTGTCAGAACGGCCGAAGTGAACGGTGAACCAGGTTTCGGACGGGCGTTCCAAGGTGGCGTACCACTCTATGGTGATGCCACGTATGGTCTGCTTGGTGATGCGGATGTCTATGTAAACGGTCTCGTCGGCTGTGTCTCTGGAGGCAGGGAGGCGTGATGAGAGGGAGGACTGGGAGCCGTCAGGGGACAGGACGTCCAGGAGGATGCTGACCGAGGAGTTACCCATGAAGTTAATGGCCATGCAGGTGTAGATGCCGCGGTCGGCCGCGTAGAGTAAAGGTATCGCCAGGTTGGATCTGATGGTGTCCTCGTTCACTCTCTCCTGGGTCTCTGACAAGAACAGAGAGAGTTCTGCTTTAAAAAGAGTAATCTCATCACAATAATCTCAACAAGAGATATTGCTCTGTTTTGGTAAAAATAGTGTGCAGTGAATCACAAGTCATTCACAGAATAAAGGCCTCTTAACAAAGGAGTTTTAAGTTAATGTAACTTACTTTAACTCAAATATGTTAAAGTCCTCAAACTTACTGTAATTTAAGGGGGTTTGCACAATTTCAAGTAAATTGAATTTAAAGAAAATAAAATAAGGACATTTTAAAGATTTTTGAAAATATACAATATTAACAGTGATAACAATAATGTATCTAGGTATTGTACACAATTATGTGTGTTAAAACACAAAATGTGTTTAGGAAAGACTTTCTTGAAACAAGAACTGTATATAATACACAATTATACGCTATTAGTGAGTGGGGTTAAGTCTAATGATTAATTTGAGGTTAACTTTTTTACTGTATAGGCCAACACGTTAACATCAGGTACGTCTCAGGGCTTTATAATCCCCAGCATCATTTAATCAACATCAGTGATGTACCAAGGCTGTAATCAGTGGTGATTCAATCATGTTGCGCTAATATCCAGGCTTATCTGTTCTCTCTTAATTAGTAGATCTTAGGGCTATGTGATGAAATGTTGCAGTAACAAATGTATTGTTCAATGTATTATTCAGATTGAGTGTGTTGATCAGTTGACTCTCTTACCATGGAAACCTCTGATTATCTTCAGACCATATTTCCACCACACTGTGGGATCAGGCCTGGCCTTAGCTAAGCAATGGAGAGTGATGTTCTTCCCAAGAGGCACGCTGATGTTTGTGGAAGGTGTAGTGATGACGGGCTTCATGCACGACTTCAGCTCTATTTCGTGGAAGAATTTCCCTGCTTTAAAGTCCGGCCCAGAGCATATCAAGTAGAAGTTCATCAGAATGATCGGGGAGCTGAGAGATTTGATGAATTCCACCAAGCCCTTCAAACGGCAGTCGCAAAGCCATGTGTTGTCGTGAAGTGCCAATACAACATTGGGCACCACACCGGTCAGGTCTTGCTTGTACGTCATGCTCTGTATCTTTTGATAAAGGGGCCAGTTTAGGAAGACTTCCTTCGAAATCACTGTAAGCTGATTGAAGGATAAATCTAAGTATGTCAGACCCGGCAAATATTTTAATGCATGCTCTGGTAGAACATCCAGTTGGTTGTGTTTCAGGTCCAAAATCTTGAGGGCAGGAGTCTCCTCGAATGCGGTCCATGGAACTGACCTCAACTTGTTCCCTTGCAGACGGAGCTCAGTTAAATTGGCCAAACCCTCTAAACTCCTTGAATTTATCAAAGTGATGTCATTGAAGCTCAGCAACAAGTGTTCCAAGGCAGATATGCTTATGAATGCCCCACGACGTATTTCAGTGAAGCGAGATTTCTCTATTCGAATTTTGGTTATATCATCTGGAATGTTCTCTGGTATGGCCACAAAGGCATTCTCGTTCATACACATCAGTGACCTATTAACTATTAACTTTACTAATTTTAAAAATATTACACTGCTTACAGTGGTGATATTAACATTATCACTGTTTCTTTTATTCCTCTCTTTCTGAGAACAATTAGGTAATTTAGCAGACACCTTTATCGAAGGTGACATACAATGAGTACTCAATACAGGATAGGCATCTTGCCCAGGAATGCCAACTCAAGTGACATACCATCTGGGAGTCTAACAGACAAACCCTTCTGCCTTATCCTAAACTCTGCCAACTGAAACACATGTGAACCACGTTAACCACATGTAAACAAATGTGGTTCTCGTGATATAACATGTATGTTTTTTTTTTTACAGAATTCCAGAGGTAACAGATTCAAGTATTGACATTACTACACTGACCAAACATGGAATATTCTAGAGAAACCTTTTCAAAACAAACAAGCGACCTAAAAGACCCCTCTAAACTGATATCTCCATGACAGTGCAGCGTGCTAATGTCCTATGATAGAAGTTGTCTCTGAGGCGGGGGTGTTGGTGATGTGGCCCAACGAGCAGGAACAGGTGGAGGGGTGTCCCAGTGTGAGCACACGTGAGGGGGGCCCACCTGAGGATGCTGGCACTGGGGCAGGGCCAAGTAAGGGGTGAAAGGGTGCCTGTGTGGTCTAGCCAGAACACGAACCACGTCTGAGTGCGGGTGATCGCGTGGAAGGTGGCTCAGGGCGGCCACTGGAGCTGGAGCATGACGTCAGCAGAAGTACTCGTTGGGCTGGCCCTCGACCTTGGCCGCAGCCTCGGAGTCCAGGCTGGAGCGGACCGACAGCAGCCTGTTAGACTCCTCCGGGTCCAGCCGGGTCAGATAGTCGCCCTCCAGGCTTCTGGCCTTGGTGGCGGGCGACAGTGTCTCGAAGGTGACGTTGGAGTCTTGGATGTCCTTGGGCTGCTTTCCCCAGTACTTCTGGATGCGTCGCTTTAGAGCGCCGCAGCACACGACGACGGTGAGCGGCACGGCGATAACGCAGGCCACCGTGATCACGATAATGTTGATCAGCCGCTGGGTGCCCGTGGCGCTGGCCGCCTCGTCCGTCGAGAAGATGACGCACTGCTCCTTCCTGGGGATGAGCCCGCGCACGCACACGCAGGCGATGTACTTGGTCCTGGGCACAAGCCCCTGGATGGTGATTCGGTTCTGCCCCGCACCCACGTTGATCTTCCTCATGTCCCGCTCGCCGAAGACGGCGTAGAGCACGCTGAAGGCCGTGGTGTTCTTGGCCTTGGGCGCCCTCCAGTTGAGGGAGATGGTGTTGTCCGTATCTCCCACCACCTTCACAGAGCGCACCACCCTGTCGGGGTCCTGCTGGAGGGATGAGGTGTTGGCCGCCAAGTGGCTCAGGTTGGTCTTCTCCAGGTCGAAGTCTGGGATGGAGGAGTGAGTCTGACTGGCCAAAGATCCGTCGGTCGGCGTGGAACTGGTCCCCCTGAGCCCCGACTCCATTCCAGGGTCTGGATCCAGGGCGGGCAGCGGTGGCGGCGAAGGGGTGGATGTTGGTGCAACATATCTGGCCACCAGCTTCTCCTGGTAGGCTGTTTTTCCCACGGAGTTGGGTTTCTTGGCTTTCGGTTTCCTGTCCACGGTGGTTTGGTTGCCGTCTGGCTTGGAGGTGTTGGAGACCACCAGGGAGATGGAGACCTCAGCTCTGCCTGCATAGTTAGTGGCCTTGCAGATGTATTTCCCTGAATTGCGATGCGACACAGCCGGAACACTGAGGATGGACCAGGTGGTTCCCTCTTTCGAGTTCTCCTGCTCGGCTGTGGGGACACAAAAGGATTCGGTGCTGATATGTGCTAATATTACGATTAACAACAAAGAGGGGAACTTAAAAATTGAAAGAAGGATCATTTTCGTAAAATACAAGAAAATCTTAAACTCATCCACCATATGCATACATGTTTACTGGTCGAGGATTCAGTATTGGAGGTTCTGGGAGGTGTGTCGTGGATTGGGTTATTTAGTGCTTCTGTGG
>JAODUK010000007.1:2863691-2876016 GCA_027564635.1 Typhlichthys eigenmanni
GGGAACTTTTGAGCGTCTACATGAACCACGTGATCGTCGAACATTTCGAACGTCCGTTGGCGTAACTCTGTTTACTTCTATGGCTCTGGTAATTAGCATTTGATCTAATAAATATACAACATTTTAAAGATAAATAAAATAAAATGAAACAGTCAGGTGGCTGACATATACTATAGTAATAAACATTTGATCTGGGAAATATATACAAAATAAAATAAAACAGCCAGGTGGCTGAAATATACATACATATAGTAATAAACATTTGATCTGAGAAATATATACAAAATAAACACAATTAATGCCAAACATATGCTCTATGCTGTTTCTAACTCTTGTTTTGGTGTTTCTAGTACCCCCGGGTGCTGAAAATAAGTGATGGCGAGGGAAAGATTTTCTGAACCAATGGAGCTTTAACAACAATTGTATCGAAAATAGGTTCATTACTCGAAGCTTTTCAAATCAGTACTCGTTGAGGACCTCTGCTGGTGAAAGTCAGGGAAAGCGTGTGATAACGAGATTGGGTAGGCAGCCTACCTACTGTATACTCACACATTTATTATAGCCTACCGTGGGCTATTATAAATGTGTGAGTACCGTATGTTGGAATGTATGTCTGCAGATTGTGTACCCCTTATTTAACACAAGGACAGCGTATTGCACTATGTGTTGATATGAATGATGATGACCAAGCAACAAACATGTAATACATTTTTTAAAAATGTAAAACTCTGCAATTAAATGTTGTGCAAATGTTATCAATATATTTAATGCATTTTAGGCTGAGACATTTGTCCCATTTGTCCCCAGCTCCTATACCATGTGTTAGACTATATCATTTACTTTAGAATATGTATTTTTGTAAGCAGACATGTCACTGGAATAACATTATTTGAAGAAATAAGGCCTCACAATATGAAAAAGTCAGCCAAGTTTCAAACCTGAAATGGCCTGTCAAAGCAGTATGTGATTCACTACCTGAACAAACAAGTGTGTTTGCTTTAGATGCCATTTTGACGTCACTGGTGACGTGACGATACATGCTCCGAAGCAGTGGTTCGTCGAAAGGACTGTACGAGTTTGAAGCAAGCATCGGAGCGTGGGTGTCAGATGTAACATAAATAACTGACAGCCAGGTGCCTGAATGACAGCACCTTTGAGCAATCTCAATGCAGAGATATCGAGATGAAATTCTGCAACCAGTGGCAATCCCATATCTCCACAATCTGGGACCAAACTCTATCCTCCAAGATGACAATGCTCGCCCCCACAGAGCAGGGTTTATCAGAGACTACCTCCAGAATTTGAGATTTGAGAATTTGGAGAGGCCGGAATGGCCTGCCAGCATTGCTGATCTCAGCCCCATTGAACACTTGTGGGATCAGCTTGGTCGTGCTGTTCCTGTCAGAGTGACTAGCACAACCACATTGGCTGACTTGCGACAAATGCAGTGTGTGACCAGGCTGGTGACCAGCATGAGGAGGAGGTGCCAGGCTATTGTGGCTGTGTATGGTTTTTCCACACGCTACTGATGCTCCTGTTTGTTACATGAATAAATGTACTAAATTGCCAACATGTCTTACTCTTGCTTCTTCAGACTTCAATCAACCAACCCACCAAACAAGTGTCAGCAGCAAAGAAAAGCTGTTTGGCATTGTCAGATTTGTTAAATTTCTCATGGGCCCAACCCACATACTCAGCTCTGCTGCTCATCACACAAATACACCTTCCTTACAAATTTGGCAGCATTTAAATGGAACATAAACAGGCTTTCCAATGTTATAAGATGTTTTGCCAAAAAGCATTGTTACAAAGAAATAGTTATACAATAATACAAAATAGTTCAGACGCCAGTCTTTGATACCTCTGTTTAATAAAAACTTTCCTCTGGAAGAAATTGTATTTATTTTCCACCATTTTGCTGCTGCTGAAATATCTTTTTTAACAAGATTTTAAATCTACAGTATTACATTTTGAGAGGAGAAAAAATGACAGTAATACAAAGTACTGTATGTTCATACACATTTCTAGAAATTGCAACTTGATTGCAAATTTAAAAAATGATAAAGGAACAATATAAATCAACAATTGAATACAGTAATACTATTCAGAGTGCAAAATAGTACAGCAGTGAAAGCATGGCTGTAGCTCCAGTACAGTAAGCTATAGTATGAATACTACAGTGCCTATACTGTTTGGTTCGCAGAATGCATGTCATTGCATAATTCCAAGGGACAGTGTATTGGTGACTTAGTAGGAGACATTTTCTCTCTAGTTTCATTGGAATGGCTTCACAATCTTCATTGAGATGTAGTTCTGTGAATGGAAAAAAAAAAATGTACCGAATTGTCATAATGATCACCATCTTCAAAACAAGTTGATCACAGTATATTTAATGGACATAACATTTCTCATAGTCTACACCTTATGTATCGGTATAATTAAAATATCTTACAGGGAGAGAATAGAGCAGGATCCCTAGGAACAATAGCACCAGCAGAAGGACAATGGCGCCAATAAAAATCCATTTGAATCTGCGCCAAACAATGAATTTCATTGTCTTGCAGGGGTTCGTGAACCAGAAAAAGGACGTGTCCGGGCGACTGTTTCAAAATATAACAATAAAACAACGATAATGGGAAAATGTTTGCATGAACTATTCTGCTAAATAATATTCAATATAAATATTCTGTCAGTTATAGACATTTATGATATCTTTATCTTTTTTTTTCTTACTTTGGTGAGTCTAGTTTTGGATTCATGTTGGGCTCGTCTCTCCCTTTCCCAGCTGGTCTTTCGTCCATTTCTTTCTCTTCCACTATTTCCAAGGTCATCTCTACTTTCCCCTGTGAAATACCGACGCACTGTTAAAAACCAACACTGCAAAATCACGCCATTTACAGAGTCTGCCATGTCAATTTTAACATACACCCAGTGCCGGCTGTCCATCCTGCTCAATCATGCAAGGCCACCAGCCCCGTACAGACTTCTGAGAAAACAGGGAGTTGGGCGGAGGGCCTTTGGATCGGGTTGAACTTGGAGTGCCAGGTAACATCTTGAGACTGCACCTCTCTGGGCTTTTAGCAGGGGGAATTAGATGGAGCAGGTCCAGTTCAACGGTGCCTGTATTATGCAGCAATAGGGATAAGTCTTTATCTGTATTTCACTTTGATTATATCAATGTTTGTTGTGTGAAACAGATATGTGTTCATTAAAATCTGTGGCATCTTACCTAAATAGTCATCCAGAGAGAATTTGTCATTGTCCCATATCTGGATGTTTAACTTAGGGGGTATCCTAAATTCAGTTTTATCCAGACTCCAAAAGTGCTCCTGTAATAGGATTATCCTTATAAATATGTGATACTTACATTATTGTTGCATATGCATTAAGAGCTGCACTAGATAATCATCCTGCTCCACCATGGCACTTACTTTCTTCGACACAAGACAGAGTTGCTCTGCTGGCAAATAGTCAAACCCAAAGATGAACCTCCAGTTGAAATTTCCATCTCCATCTAAAGATCTATAATGGACGTCGGTCTTCTGCTTGTCGTCTTCCATGCCTGGCATCCATCTGAGAAATGTGGCACACGTACAATCACATTACATATTTGGATAAACATGTAGGTGAACAAGAAGGTTTTTATTATCAGTGGCAAATGTGTGTACCCTTTCACATAGATGTCACTCATATGTTCCCCAGTGATACTTGTTTCATCCAGTATCACATCAGTGGTGTTCCAAATGATGGCTCGCAAGCAGTACCTGTTACAAACACATCGCGTTATCATTACATGCATTATTACATGCATTGTTTCACCACTGTACTGTCAATGGGCTCTTACCGCTTGGCTTTGCGAGGGGTGATGTCAGATGGAGGTCCTGGTAAGCCTAGGTTCTTAGGGAAGATGTCCACCCACATTTGAATTTTCCCCTACATTTTCCGAAAAAGTGAATGCTATTTTTAGTATGATAATAATATCATATAACATGTTATATACTGTAAATATCTATGTACAGTATGTACTGTATACAGTATATACAGTCAATTAACCACATACACGTATGGTACTGAGGTAGGATGCAGCAGCATTAGTGATGTCAGGACTCTCACCTGGGATAGTGTTGGTTGATAGGAGCTGTACAGGGTTCTGGTCTCTACATGCTCTGGTACTAAACCCTGTTTTCTAAGTACATACAGGGCCAGCCTTTCTCTAGCTGGGCCCAGGTGCTGGTGGATGACTTTGCTGGCCTCTGCATAGAGCACAGCAGGTCAGGCACAAAAAGGCAATAACCATGGCAACAGGCAGTGCATCTTGATATGCTGCCATTCTAGTAACATTACATTAAAAACCATTTTGAAGCTATTACAAATGAACAATCAATGACAAGACCATTAAAAAGGTGTCATACCAAACTCTTGCAGGTTGTAATGCTTTCCTGCAAACGTCAATGAAACATCTGCCGCTGTTTGTGGTGGTGCTATGCCCCTCAGCCTGGCAAGGTTCTGGAGCATCTGAGAAGGCTTCAGTTGGTCCCTCCACTGGTTGCTTCCTGAACTGAAAGGTGTTTTTGACAGGTTGGACAAACTGTCCCCTAAGGACCCCTCTAATTTGGTTTGACTACGGTACTTGGCAAATATTGAAATATGCCAAGTAAAGGCATCTGGCTTCCGAAGTCAAAGTATCCTAGTGCACACTAAAGTACAGCACAGGCCAAAAGTTTGGACACACCTTCTCATTCAATGCGTTTTCTTTATTTTTTATATTTATATTATATATATTATATTTTTAATATATTTTTATTTTTTATATTATTTGTTTTATAATTTTTTGTATTTTGTTTATATTCAAAAAAGTGTGAAATAACTGAAAGCATGTCTTATATTGTAGTTTCTTCAAACTAGAATATAAGACGTTTTCAGTTATTTCACACTTTGTTGTTAAGTACATGATTCCATATGTGTTCATTCATAGTTTTGATGCCTTCAGTGAGAATCTACAATGTAAATAGTCATGAAAATAAAGAAAACGCATTGAATGAGAAGGTGTGTCCAAACGTTTGGCCTGTGCTGTATGTGTACATGAATACAGTTTGCTGGAGATACGTACATGCAATAAGACTGTGGCAATCCACAGTAAGAGCTGAAACGAGAGAGGAGCCTGTTCTCCAAGTCGATGACCGTGTCTCCTACTTTTTCATCCCGGCTCAGTAGGTCAAAGTCGTACACGGAAATCTTGAGGTCCTTGTCGCGAGGCAGGAAGCAGGACAGCTCAAACATCCTGTCAGAAGAGCAAAGACAACATCAGACAGTGACATTTGCTCACATTTCCAAGCTGAACTCTGCAAAAGGCTGACTAATGTGTTTGAGCTAGAGAAAAAAAAGCAACCTTCATAATTATTATATGGGGTTGATTCTCTCACCTGCCAAACTCTGGATTCAGAGTGTTGGGTTTGTAATGATCCCTGTCATCAATGGTTTTTCTTCCCAACGTAATCTTAATGTATGGATCACACTGAAATGCATAAGTATCTCTGTATTATCTTTCCTGTACTGTGAATGGGAATGTGACAAATAAACACCAAGTATTTTCTTGCTAACCCACCAGGCCATTGTTATCTTTTGGTTGTAGGTCAATACAGCGGACTACATATATTCTGACCAAACACTCCTGGGGTCTGCTTTCAGGAAGCTCCCTAAATTGTCGTGGTGGAGAGGGGACCCCTGGGTCATCAGACAGTGGATAGATCCGGAATGATCCCTGTATGTGTTAAAAGAATAACAGGTTATCTGACAGTTCTTAATCACCCTCCCGCTTTAAGTATAACAAAAAAGTATATATTATTAATTCAATTGGCTGTCAGCTGCTTAAACTTCTTGTCTGATATAATGTCAAATAATGTGATAATAGAAGTGCAGGAATTCCCCAGAAACTTTCCACAAAAGCAACTTCCTTTAGAAAACAGTGCCAGCTGGTACAGTACTAATAATGCTAAGCACTGCAGATAATCTGCCCACATCTTCTGCATGCAGCTATGATCTCCAATTCCACTAGTCTACTTTGTCTATCAATCACACTGCTGTTTCCACATTGTAACCCCTGTGCATTTATTATTATCTGGTGTTTACTTTACTTTTTGCATCTGTAAAATCTATATACACTGGGATCACTATACACCTACTTTACTTGGTCAGTAAAGGAATTGGTAGTTGTAATTCATACAAACATCACCAGAGGGCAGAAAAAGGCTAGAAACAAGAACAACAGCTTTACCTATATTCATGTTATTTTATAGAAATAACGCAGGCTGTCCATGTTCTTCTGTTAGAGAAGATGTAATATTGTATTTTGTATCACCTTGAACTCTCCCACCACGGAAGGATCATCTTCCTCATCCTCCGTCTTCCCTCGATGCAGTTTAAAGGTGCTGCAAAAATCAGTTAGGCCCCTGAAATCTGGAACCTCCTCCAGCTCACAGTTATACACCTAGGAAAAACACAAATACATAGCAACTCAAAAAATGGCCGACATAGTGGAACATTTAAAGTTTCAAATAATCACATTGTACTAACAATCAACCTTTTAGTATATTATTCAGTTATTGTTTCTAGTGACCTGATAATGCACTTTGTATCATTTGTTTAGGTGAACTATGAGGCAAACCCCTAACCTGTAGGGTGTCATATCCTTTTTTGAGGTAAGGTCCACACTTATCCAGTTCTCCAATAGAAGCGTAGAACTTACTCCACCAATCCACTGCTTCCTCTGCCTAAGAAAGATGATACATTTAGTATTTGGGTTTTCCTATGGTTTCTCATCCAGCTCCAGCATATGGGAAACGAAATGACTCACTTTAGCCGCGTGCAGCTGCGTACAGTGGGAGACATGGAAAATATGTGTTAATAAAACAAGGAGAAGAAAAAAACATGGAAAAGAAAGACATTGTGGTTTAGACAGCTTATGTGATCATGTACTGTATATTATATACCTCTGCTTTAAGAATGGGTGCCTCTTCAATGTTTATGACAATGTCCCCATGGGCAGCTGACATCATTTCCACTGAAGAACACAAGATATAAGATGTGGCGTATAATAAAGTTGTTAATATGGGTGAGCTTGGCACTTTTGTACTGGTGTCTGTGTACTGCTGAAACACATATACCTTTAGCAGACATGGCCACATCACTGTTGACGGCATACGGGTCACAGCGGAACTCCTCCAGGGACTCAATAGTGCACTGACCCACGACAGGTTTGCGACCAAAGGGTCGATGATCTATTACCTTCAGCACTATAGGAGGCGTGTATCTCTCCTCTTTTGGGAGGAGCTATAGGTAATGAAGACACAACAAGAACAATCCATGTGGGTGAGAATAAAACATCTAGATGTGTAAAGGTAAAAGGTGTCCGATTACAGCTCCGTTAAAGGTACACTCCTCAACTCCTCCACCCTTGCTAAATGGATTACCGTTTTTGTAAACACCCCCAAAACTGTTAATTTCTACCCCAGCTCACTGTACAGTATATGTTGGAAATGCAACTGTGCACAACCGTGCACTTGGAGAGGGACACAAAGCTGTGTGAGCCTGTGTCTTGTAGAGATGAGTGCCTGCCACTCAGCATTCAGTTCCCAGAGCGCCAAAACATAACGCTCTTTCACTTCAACATAATGCTCTTCCACAAACCACACAAGACCACAATCAGGAGTGTCTCTTTAACATGACTGAACAAGGCTTCATACCACTTTGAGAAGGAGCAACGATCCAGGGAAGTTCGGGTTCTTTTTGAAGTTCTTTATCACCTCAGATTGAACAATCTCACCACCACATTCCACTATCAGACTGGGGGATGAAATGGTGGCCAGCTGATAGGTCTTCATGTTCCTTAAACCCCATGTCAAGATCTGGATCCAAACACACGCGCATAGACACATGAAACACAGGAGATAGGTAAAGACAACAGAGAAAGTCTTGATATATCATCTCTCAGGTGTGCCTTCGCAAACTCAGCATGTCAGTTAGTGCTGGGTGTAACTGGTGTTGTCTGGTCATGTCATTTGAAAACTGAAAGTAGTGAAAAGTATTTTGGCAGCGGTGCAAAGTAGCTGGATTGTTGGGTCTCGTACCTCAATGGCAGTAAGCTGGACCACAGGCCTGATCCCCTGGGGAACCATGTACAACTCACCTCGTCTGGGAGGGAGCAAGGGAATGTTCCCTTCATTGACCTGGAAGCAGATGGCCAAGTGTCCTCAGTTTGACACCAACCACCAATCATTATGTACATAATATCAACTGAATATTTAGGTTTTAACTGTGATTTTCTTTTTCTCAAAACTTTTAAAAACTAAAAAGAAAACAAATCCTGTAGATTCCATAAAATACAGTAAACTGTAAACCCGCTCTCTTTTTCTATTTGGCAAGACCTATGGGAATTAATATAAGAAAACTATTTGCCTTGTCCTTAAGCAGAAGCTCAGCAGCCACCAGAATTTCTCCAGCATTGTGGCCCTTCTTTGTCACTGGGAACCACAGCAACATGGGGTAAACAGCAACACTGGGGTTTAGATTCACTATGGGGGGGCATACACAGCGACCCATGGGCTCATCTTTCCCCTGGGACACGAAGCACAGTCTTAGAACAGGTCTGTGATAGATAGCGTCAACAACGCCACAGGTATTATACACATACAACTTGATCACTGTCAAACAGCTCCAGGACAACATCGGGGGGGTTGTGGCCGATGGCCTGGGGTTCTCCATATATTTCAATGTCCTCGAAAATAAGAGTCTGGTCCCATGTGGGGTTCAAAGTAGCCCTTATAACCTCAGTGGTCTTACTGAGATGTAGAAAAGACACGTGGGCATAAGGATCTGGAGGAGACAAGATGTGATTACAATTTTGAGTATGTACTGTGTGTAACAAAAACGAGCTGTATTTGCTTCATTTTTCTGTTTTTGACTGTCCGGAAGTTTGGATTTTTTATTTTATTTATTTAATTGTTTTACCTGAAAAGCTGTCTTTGTCCATGGCACAGAGATTTCTCGCCTGGTAAACATATACTCTCAAATGGTACATGTAGGACTCTGAAAGAAAAGAACATGTCGTCAGGGGCGTTTACAAATCACTTTGAACACCACATTTACACATAATTTACTAGCTCTACTTGTTTATCATCCATTAGCCAATGAAAAGAGGTTATCTTGCATTACTCCTGTCAAACAGGAAGCCTTTACAAAAAAGTCAGGGTCTGTAATCACTGCCAGTGGCCGGGTATGGACCTGGCATAAGCACTTACTGCTGAAGTGGCAGGAAACACTGGGTGTGTTGGCACCGAACAATTTGGCTGCATCCGTTTGGCTGGCCTTCTCATCAACATCAACTCCCTTCATCAAAACACAAAGTAATTGCTTAATATTCTACTAAGCAATGGCTGAGTAGAATACATTTGAACAAAACTATGGAAATATACATGTAATAAACATTTAATGAACCTACAAATAGGTAAATGTATGACTCTAACTTGCTAAGTAAACAGAAATTATTAGATAATAGGATCATAGAGAATAAAAATAATTTTTAGAGAATTTGACTCTGATCACATGGCTCAACTTTTTACAATGAACAGAGGCTCACGTGCCTAAAAATAACTTGATTTAATAACCCACCGAATTTGATCTTCATGACTAGAATTGATGGTGCTCACCAGCGCCCCCTCCAGTTTGAAGATGGCTGAGGCCCCGATGGAGCCCGACGGAGCCATCTTCCTCCTCCAGCGGCGACGGCGGAAAGTATCAGATGTGCGCGGCTTTCTGTGGAACTTCCAGCCAATCAAGGAAGAGTATTCCCAGCCTTCTCCGGGATCTCGCTTCTGTCATGGACGGTGGCACAAGAAGAATGATTCTCCCAAGCATTAATACTATTCCACCTCTAATCTCTTCTTCTACCCCTTAAAGCTGGCAGTCTTCCCCCTATCCCCACCTCAGTAACACCTGCCGCATCCGATATCTTCTTCCTGGGTCTAATGAGTCTCAGCCTGCGGTGTACATGATACATCTTCTCAGCTGCGACCCAGGAATTGGGTTTATCATCAGGAGGAATGGTGACGCCATACTCCCAGCCTAGTGGAAAAATGTTACACACGCACGCACACACACGCAAGCACACACACACACACACACACAAAAATGTGCTCAACCCTCAAATAAAAATAAGGATAAATGTTAAGATTGCAGGTTCCAGGTTGGAGTTGTCTACCTTTCTCATCCACAGCCCTGTTGCAGTCAAAGTTCCACTCATCCACCCAGGTCCATCCAGGGGGACACTCAAACTCAGAGGGGCTCTGAGCCTTTTCTCCATTCTACATGTTGGCACAAACATGACGAGTCTGCTATAGAATTCACAGGCTTAAATAGTCAATAGTGAATGAATCATAATGAATACATTGAAATATGCACTCAGACAATGTACAGCATCACATACTGTTTAACGTGGTTAATATATGGTTCAACAGTTTAAAACAATATATAATGTAACTAGAGAGAACTACAGTGGCTATCCAGCATTACATAAACATTGTGGGCATGCCCCTCCAGCAATGTGAGTGGTTGGCGCTCCCTTCTAGTCTACTCTCTACAGCCACACAGTTATGTTTCTAAGCACAAAAAGTGAGCAGTGTCTTACTACGTCAGTGTAGGTCTCTGTTGCAGGCTTCCAGTCTCCTCCAGGGAAACGCGTCTCATTCTGGAACACCTCATCTGTGAATTCAGTGTGTCCAGCATCTGCTTCTGTCAACAGGCTACACAAAATACTCACTCACAGGTTGGAGAGAAACTTGAGTGGGGGGGGCAATATTTACATGAGATCCAGTGGGAGAATGTCAACAAATACAAGATGGAGGCTGGCAGAGAGGGACAGACATCAACTATCACTCTGCAGAACTCAAATTAACTTCCGTTAATTGTCTTGTGATTATAGCTTTGGCAGGGCCACAACAATGATGTATGAGCTCTCTGGGTTAAAGTGAGATAGCTTTGAAACATGAACAACAATTAAATCTTGTGCTGAAAGCGCACTATAACAGGATGTTTGTACTTGGAGATTACAAGCTGTGAGTCATGCACAACCATGTTTATATTATACATGTGGTCCATGGGCATTTCGGACATACCATCTCTCAGGGTCAACGAACCAGTCTCCTTCCCATTCCCATCCACGCGGAGGCAGGAAGCGCTCCTGCTTTAACTTCACCTTCCCGGTCACATCGGAGAACTTGTGACGTCCGACGAGACCTGTGGTTCCCCACTTGCCAAACATTTGGGCCTGGTTCTCATACTGTGGTAATAGGAAGATTGTTTAAGTAGCATAACATTGTTCAGAAAGCGTGACTTTCAGACCAGTAAAAAGCCTTAACATGCAGCCTTATCAAACAGATATCACTTAACAAAGCAATGCTAAATATTGATTCAAGGCATTGTACCATTTCTGCGAATACACTGAAGGTCCCCTCTGCAAAGCTGTTGAACTTCTTCTCAAGTGTAGAGAGACCAAGCCACATGTTGACCCGCAGCTGCACTGGGATCTTTATTCCTTTGTTTTTATCCACGGGGTACTGATTGAACAAAACAATAGTACTTATTCAATGGCCTTGATAGAAAATAAAGTATTTTAAAAAGTGACAATATGTCTTGCTGGAGGACAAGCTGAATAATTTAGCCCTAAGGTAATACATAGAATAGCATCACATACAGTATTTTTCTACATTCAATATGTGTCTAATTTGTGGGTCTGGTACCAAAAGGTTACGAAACAGATTGCAACTGTGGTTTTCCCCCTCCTGCACCTGAATGCTGAGTACTTCCCTCCTACAGCGCTCATCGGCTCACACTAAGACGTTTTCTAACATAGAAACACTTAGGCGGGGTACAAATGTTGGGTTCTGCGGGGAGGGGGCGCCGTAACGCAACAAGGAGTGCACCCTTAAAATGAATGGGTTCTTGAGACTGAGAGTGAGTCCTGAGTGTTGGCCTGGACCGATACCTGCATGAAGATGGTTTGGGTCTTGCCGCAATACTTCCCGCAGGCCTGCTCGCTGAAGGTGGAGCACAGGATGCGGTGGGCTGGGACACGAGCGTAGGCCACTCGCTTCTCTCCCCTCAACATCCAGATGACCACGTCTGGCATGCTGTTTTGAGGCTATGGCAGTAGGAGCACACACGCACACTTTGGAATTATACTGTAGGTGCATGGTCTTGTGTCACTGTGAATCACTAGCATAACGTAGCAACATGGCCTTCAACCCTGTGCAACTGTGAATCACTAGCATAA
>JAODUK010000007.1:2876116-2902499 GCA_027564635.1 Typhlichthys eigenmanni
CGTAGCAACATGGCCTTCAACCCTGTGCAACTGTGAATCACTAGCATAACATAGCAACATGGCCTTCAACCCTGTGCAACTGTGAATCACTAGCATAACGTAGCAACATGGCCTTCAACCCTGTGCCACTGTGAATCAATAGCATAACGTAGCAACATGGCCTTCAACCCTGTGCAACTGTGAATCACTAGCATAACATAGCAACATGGCCTTCAACCCTGTGCCACTGTGAATCAATAGCATAACGTAGCAACATGGTCTTCAACCCTGTGCCACTGTGAATCAATAGCATAACGTAGCAACATGGCCTTCAACCCTGTGCCACTGTGAATCACTAGCATAACATAGCAACATAACAAAACAGTGTAAAACATAAACAATTATTATAAATTATAGCATAATAACTTCCCCCATATTAATGACCCTTTGTTGGGGTTTGAAAACATCTGCCCTACAGTATCAATACATTTTGGGGATTATCTTTGTTTCTGACCTCCTCAGCAAGCTGCTTGAGTCTGTCCACCCAGTCGTCGATATCAACGACAGTAGACTTGACATCAGTGGCTTCTTCTCGCATGCGCCCAGCCATTTGTCGGACACAAGCTATGGCAGCGTCTCGTAGCTGCTTTATCTGCAGGTCCAGTGTGGTCAGATTGACCTGGCCCTCCAGCTCCGGAAGCTGGAAGCTGTCAAAACCCTCAGTTAGAAATGATTATGCATTCTTAAGACATTTTCAAATATTGTTCTATTTAGATAGCATAATTAGAATTTGATGACGTATGAGCCGGCGAGTGTAACTAGCCAAGTCCTGGGGTGATTTTTAACAGTGGGTCCTGCAGATGTTTACGTAGGTGATGCAATATATACCATCATTATTATAATTTTATTAGAAGAGCAAAGGCTTTTCTCAGTGGAAAATATGTTTTCACTCTTCTCCCAACTTTTCTGCTGCAAGAGTGAATTTAACAATAGTTCACAGGTTCGCCCAATCACCTGCCATGTATTTTTTTTTTAAAGCGCCTGCCTTTCAGTTAGAATGGATGACTCCCCTGGATGGATGTGGATGTGTCTAACACACAAGGGCGTAACAACCCATAATGCAGACAATGCAACCGCATTGGGGTCTGGTGTCAGCCAGGGACCCGTGAACACAAGCCCTCCTTAACAATCAGCTCTACAACACTTCCTTCAAACCACTTATCAAGCTCCAGATAAACACCATTCCTGATTAAAAGCTTTCCGCCAGTAGATATATATAGTGCTTGATATGCAGGCATTTGCTGGAATGGTGTCATTCTTGATTTTCTTTACTAAAATCTGCTATGTGTAACGCACATATTTTATCTTACCTCATAGTCACATTATTAGTTACATTTCGATATATTAATGATTGATGGTTGATTTTAGTGTTAAAATGTGTGGAGTTGGCCAGTGAAATTCTGGGATATGGTGGTAATATAACATGTGTACTGCATAGCAAAATTATTTTACCTGTTCAATTTCAAGAGCGTGAAATGCAGCAATGGATTATAAAAATAAAAGCAGACATAAGAAACAAATAATTATATGCAAAGCTTCCAAAAACACGTAATTTGTAACTTTTGAGCGATCATCTTCTAAAATGGCGTGTATTAAAACGTAAATACTGTACAGAGCTCAATGGGACAGAGCAGTCCATCTGAATTTCAAGCAAGCCTGGAGTGTGCGCCTATAAAGTAAGTTCAACTTCATCCAATTAATTTACTATTTGACCATTGATCAACAAATACACTTTTTAATGGTGCACCGTCACCAATAATGTTTTCATTACTACGATATTACTGTTAAGGGCCCGCTTTCACCACTGCATTGGGGCCCGTTGTTGCCTTGTTACGCTAGTGCACACACATATATCTGGCGTGTCAGTGTATGAAGAGGTTGCTGTAGAGACACATTATATATACACAAACCTGCTTTATGGCAGCTCTCGTCTTACCTGCTAAGGTCTTCAATGATGTGGTTTATGAGCTTGAGCCAAATCTCTATCAGACGGGCCTCAGATACTTTGGCCAGGATGGCTGATTTCAAAGAGATGAGGTGGGACTCCTGGGAAACATTGCCGGTGAAGAGATTGTAATGAGCAGTGTCATGTGCAGAGGCATGTGTGGGACACACATTGTCGTCACTGTGTTACTGTGGCCTGTTCTCACCAGTCTCTCCACTATACACAGGAGGATGTTAACAGCATCCAACCGGTGGCTGATGTCTTCCCAGAAGGAGAGGAGGATCACCACTGGTTTGGTGTCAGCCCAGGGCAGGTAATAGTAGTGATTACCTATGAGACATAGAATAATAGCACCCAGTCATCAGAAAACCCAACCTACCTGACCAAATACCCAGACATTGTAAACTTGCTTGCTGCCTGTGTTATGAATTCATTATGAAAAAACCACACAACCATACAGTATGAGTTGTGCTAGAATTCCCTCCACAATTGTTTTGTTTGTGCTTCTGTATTTATAGTAGTGCTACACTGCAGAAGTTGCCCTATCAAATATAAGTGCAAATATATTAGTTAAGAGCTGACTAATGCTTAAAACAAGCAAAACTGGCTGCCAGTGCAACTAGATTTTAAATCTAAAAACAAGATTATCACACTAATTTAGATATAGTTTTTGCAGTATATCCCTGTTAGACTAGTCACTAGACAGTGACGGTCCCATAAGTGTCCGTCACATCGAACGTCACATTGTTATCAAACAACTGGACCACCTTCAACTAACTGAGAGAAAGTGCTTGCAAAGTCAGGGTGGTTTCACCTGGCTAATTTAGTGCAACTCTCATTCGAATGTATTTACCATCAAACACAGCGTAGCTGTACTGAGTGGTGGACGACAGGGGCTTGCACGTGGAGTCCAGCTTGTTTCCATAGTTACCGATGCTGACCTCAAACTGGATGGGCTCGCCTGGCTCCTGGAGCATGCAGGCGCTGTGGAACACTGCGCATAGCGAGTATTTCCTCCTCCGCTGGTATTTCTGCTCCCAAGGAACCACAACAAAGCATTAATAAGGAATGGCATTTATTATATGGTTTTAAAGGCAAGGTCAGTCATTTTTAGGGAACGCTTGCTAACGTTGAGCTCAAATCAAAACAATATTCCTCTGCAGCGCTGCCTCACACATTGAAACACATTGTGAAGCATAGCGTACTACCACTTTGTTGGTGTGAGCGGTGTGAGCCATTTTGTTTATTTTCCTGTTTACAGAGCCAGGGCTGTGTAGAAATATCTGACTATTTTTTCAGCATGCACACAGAGAACGGCAAGCTTGCGTAATGCGAGAAGGAGATATTTGTTGAATTTGACAAAAAGTATATTAGATTACAATTAGCTTGCAATAGCTGACAATACCTTTAAGTTAGGGTGGTGGAATTAATCAAATTTTAATCGTGATTTCAATTTTGGCTCATAATAATTAGAGAAGAAAAAAGATTTTACAAGTTAACTCTTATTTTGTGTTGTGTTCTGCATGACAGGCGCACACTCAGTTTCGTCTGCTTGCAGGGTAAAAGTGAAAGACTAACTTTTTTATTAATGCCATTTGTTTCACTGTTTTTTTAGATGCAGTGAATGCAACATATTTACAAAGTCAATGATTTATCGTGTTAAATAATCGTGATTTCAATGTTGACCAAAATAATCATGATTATTATTTTCTCCATAATCGAGCAGCCCTGCTTTAAGTGAGGAATTACAAATATGAACCCTGTGCTATTTGGTTGCATCCTTGAGGTTTTACAGTGCTAACAATGATGTAACTATAACTAAAGTATACCTGTGCCACCAGGATGTCATCGTTGGATATGTCATCCACCTTCTTGTCAACCTTTCCATCAAGCTGCGTAGACAGTTCAATGAGGACCCTTCCCCTGTATGCTACTCCTTCACCCTACGGTAAACACAATGTATATTTACATTTACCAGAAGCTTCTATCCAAAGTGACTTACAATTTGTCAATAGCTGAATAGGTCAAACAACATTCTGTTAACGAAAGGTAGCATGTCATCAGGGCTACTAACATACTGATGATAATGGAGCATCCATTATCATCAGGAACATACTGTACAGCCAGTACAGCCAGTGCAGACTGCAGTATTGGCATGGACGTACCTTGCCAAAGTTGAGCTCCTCATAGGGGTCAGGCAGGCCAGTGTATTCTCTGGGGCTACCGTATAGGTTGACGTAGCAAGGCCCAAAAGCCGGGAGAAAGCCTACTTCTGATTCCGCTGTACCCACTACAACACAAAATAGCATGGCTTGTCCAATCAATGTGCACAGAACATGAGCGAGTAGAGATACATTAGTCAGTATGGGAAACATGAAGAACGTGTCTTACGTTTGGGTGATGTGTTTTCAGCAGGCAAGTCTGTTTCAGAAATAAACATGTAGAATGTAATGAAATTACTGTAAACCGAATGCAGTATCACAATATGAGATGACCAATTACAACAAATTATTGCTGAAGTTCACCTTCAATCTCACCACCAGATGAAGCAATTTTGCTCAGATTCAAAAACGTGGTTCCTATGGCATCATTCTTGGTGAGACGATCCCTGCAGAGAGTTCTTTTATGTCATACATAAATGAAATATGCAACATGTCTATAATTGTCTATAAGCATTCAGATCTTACCAGTCAAAAACAGTCAACTTGATCTGCTCACACATTGAGGGAAACTGGGAGAAAAAAGTAGTTAAAAGTGTATTGTAGTCTATTTTAATGTTGTGGTGCTTCATAATGTGTGGCTGTCATACCTTGACCTGGAGTTGAATCACTTGGTTCCACTCTGGGTTGGCATTTTTCTCTACAATTTTTGTGCAGAGCTGTAACAGGAATTACAAAATCACCACGAATGAACATGGGCCAGTGAAGACACACACAAATAAATAAAATAAAATAAAAATACATTCAAAGCTTTTAGTACCTTTTTACCAGCAAAGCTGATCTCCAAAAATGGATCCACCAAGTTCTTCTTATCTCCGTCCCCTCCAAAAACTTGTTTGACCATTTGAACAAAGGCATCGTCCACTGCAAAAGAAGATAATTTTTACATGTAATGTAGACACGTTTTTTCTGTTCAAATTACTGTAAATTGACTGAGATACGTTGTACAAAATATTGGGTCTTCACTTTGGGGCATATCTTCAGCACGGTAGACTTTTAGGTTCAGTGTAGCCCATCGCAATGTGACACCAGCTGGGACCAACAGGTTGGTCTCAATGTCATCTAGGTCCTCGTTTTTCTCCCTCTTCTCAGTCTACACAGAGGAGAGGAGAGGAGAGGAGAGGAGAGGAGAGGTGATTATTATGAGCCTTTCATAATGTTGAACTGTACTCCAGCCAGAGGCAGTGTTTGTGGCAGTCCTTATACCGGTGGTTCATCGCCTGTTCCTACAATGACCATGCTGACTTTCAGGTAACCTTTGGCCACAGAGCTGGAGTCATCAGGATCACTCAGGAGAAGCCATTTCCTCATGACAGCGTGGGCTGGGGATTTTTCCAAAATAAAAATTACAGAATATGTGAAATTAAATATAAACCTTGTAATTTAAATGTGTATCCTATTAAATTGGATTGTTAATTAATGAGCTGACTAACCAGGTTCATCGTAGACATAGCCAGTGTCCAGCTGGGTCAACAAGGAGAAAAGGTGAATGGCAGTCAATCACAAACAGTAATATGGGCCTTGAAAACTGTACAGCAAATGTGAAATATTAAACACATCAAATCAATCAATGAATCTGAGAATGAAACAAAAACCCATACCTTGAACTCTCCCATCAGACTGTCTGCTCTGAGGGAATACGCGTCATATACCTGCATGGGGAGAGGAACCAGGAATGCTGACGTGTACTACTTGTCAGCAACACTACAGAAAACCTACATTAAAACTCAGTTGCGCTTTTGTTCTCTGCCAATGACTTGTATTGTTTTTCAAAAACACGGCCTACAAAGCTGATCGCCGTCTCTGATGTAAGCTTGCAAGTTACTCCTGAAGCTTCATGAGTTGTGCGTTAAAACAAATAGTTCAATTGTATTTTCCAGGCTTTTTGTAGATGCCAAAGCAGAAAGTACCTGGAATATGCAATAGCTCTTTAAAATAATGGTTCAACTAACAGTGGTTTACAGCGTGAAGTTGTGACCACATCATTACATAATGGACAATGAAACTACCATGTACTGTACAGGACTCACCCGAAAGGTGATGTTCTCATCAAACAGCTCTGAGGGCAGCATGTTAACATTGTAAAAGAACATCTAGGGAACAAGGAGGGGGAAAGTGCATTTCTGCAATCATTGTGCACATTATACATTTCACTGACTAATTTGAACAATGCCAGACGTGTGTCTTGTGCACGTGCACGTGGGTGAGGCATAATATAAGGAAAATGCATATGAGAAGGAAGAATACAGAACACACTTAGAAGCTCCAATTTAAAATGGATCCACTTAGATCACAGGCGTCTAATGAAGACAGAAAGATAAAGAGACAAAAAGCAGGAGCAAATTTAATAAAATAATAATATACGTATGTGTAATGAGGACCTCTTTACCTCATCAAAGTAAGGATTATTCCCTCTTCGTATTCTAGTCCTGTGGGTGTGTCCGCATACATTCACCTTCACCACAGGCTTAATGTTGTTACCAGGCAACTGGCGACCCTCGATTACGCGAACACGAATCTGAGTATTGAAAGCAGACATTGTAAAAACTGTTCAAAGAAGCTATAACCAACACATTATATTAAATGCCAACAGCACTATCTTTATGGAAATATTCCTTTTCATATGAAAACATCCAGTTTGAAAGGATGTTGTTTATGGTTCCTATTATTGGTAAGTGTCATTATGAATCATGTTCCTGTCTGTTTGTCTGTCTGTGATTCTCTAGCACTGTCTTGTAAACAAATGTTAAAGTCCAAACAAGACGTTGAAATCAGCACCCTCTGCGGCCACCCAAATCTCACTACAATACCTGGAAGTCCTGAGGCTTGTTTGCCAGAGTTCTGTGCTTCCTACGGCCCGAGCGGCTGGTCTTCTGACTTGGGTTACCAGTCAGGCCGGGTGTGGGAGCAGCTCCTGGATCCACCACCTGTGGGCCTCCTGTAAGGTCCTCCTCCTGCTCGTCCTCCTTCTCACCATCACCTGAGATGCAAAAGCACAATAATATATTGATACGACACAAACATAAACAGCACTTACAGTATGTGGTAATATCGGACACTAACTATCCATTCACTATCCATACAGTAAATCTTATCTGTTTTGTTAGGCTGCTGTTAACATTTTAGGCTTTTCTTTTTTATTTGCGCCCATAATTTTTGTCCATAGATACATTAATATGTCTACCAAATATAATTTCCCTACTAAGTGAAACATAAGAAAATAAAATAAACTGGCAATGCCTGTTTACCAAGCCTACCAGTGTCTCCATAAGATATATTTCCATCAGGTTGTTCCTTTGAGTTGCCACTGTCCGGTGCCTCATACCCAATGAGCAAGTTAATGGTTGCCTGAGAAAAAAGGTTTGTGTTTGTTAAATCCAAATTGTTACAGTACTAGTCAAAGTAGGCCTATGTGCTGTAGGGAAATACTTGAAATGCATTGAAAGTTTCAAGAATACTCACTCCAGTTGCTTGTTGCTTCTCATTTATTAAGGGTATATTTTTGGATGGAAGGGACTTTGTTTGACCACTGGCTAAGTCTCTCAGGGAAATCTTTGCTGCACCGATAAACCTAAAAATCAAATATGTATAAAGTAGTTTTAGTTCAAATGCACACAAATTGAATCCAAAGAAACAAGTGTTGGTGAAACCATTGAACACATTACTTATAGATATGAATTGATTCATGCATTGAGTGTGGTAGCTAATGTCACTTTATCAACAAACACAACGCCATACAACTTCACAGTTTTACTTCATATTACAAAGTAATATGTGTTATGGAAGTGTTATGGAACAAGTGTTATGTGCAAGTGTTATGGAACTTTTAATAAAAAGGATATAGGCTACTAGACAGAGAAGTTGCTTATATCCTTTTTATTAAAACTTCCAGAAGTAACTGTACACTGGTTTTGTTATCTGCTGTCATAACAACACTTTGTAAACAACCTTATAGCAACAATAGTATTTCAAGCGAACTGAAATGTGAATTTGTAAGGAGGACCAGTGAAGAGGCCTAAGGCCAACCAAAGCAATTATTGAAGACTACAGAGAATGCACCAGTATGGAAACAATTAGCATGAGCCACAGGCATGTTCTGGGTACCATAGCCCTAGCCTAGCTGAGGGTGGCCACAAATAGAATCCATACAGAGTAGGAGGCAGCTTAAGAAGGCACAAAGAAACAATCTCAGACGTTTATCTTAAAGATCAGAGAAATATTGATCACTTAACGGTCTGGTATAGATATATGCAAACCAGACATGATCCACTAGCCAGACAACTAACCAACCAGACAAAAATCCTTCCTAATTTATGGTTAGTTAGTTACTTTAGTTAAAAATAAGAGATATAAGAAAAGAAGAGAACCATTCTTTAAATCTGTGTTTACATCAAGCATCTTTGAGTTTCTCAATAATTATGTTTCTGGCTTTCAGAATAAATGTTTTAAAATAAAATAGCAACCACAAAGTATGGACTCAGTTATGCTTTCGGGCGTATCTTACTTAATAAAGATACCCTTGGTTGTATCAAGAGCCCTTGCAGAACCCAAAATATTTGCCCCAGCTCACTGTTTATGTTTGAAACACAACTGTACATGAATGTACACATGGCTGCAGGCTGAGGTGACAACTCTAAAACAGTAATATGTAATGTTCCTTTCAGACAAATGCGGAATTCCAGACACAAATATCAAGGATTCATTCAAGACCATGTTTCTTGATAATATCCGAAAAGGAATCACAGAAAAGTGATTTAAAAAAATCTCTTTTTTGGGAGTAACAGTATCCCTTTAACCGTCCACTGACATTATTTGACAGAGATCACTGGAATTACATGGCATACCTGTTTTATGTTGCTTTTCTCACTAAGATAGTTTTCTTTTTATAGAATCATACTGTACTACCACTATATACATGTATCTGTCAAGATATGTGGTGTGTAGCATGATCCTAATTTTCCACCAAAGCCCTGTGATCTGCCAAACAGTCATTCACCATCTGCTAATGACAAGCCTGTACAAGTTGTGTTCCACCTTCTCTTCCTTGGTTGCTAGGCTAAAAGGCTACTGCACACTGTTGTGCTATAATGTTCATACAGTTATTGTGGTGACTCAATGTAATTTCCCTTATGTAGAAATAGTTAATTTGAGTCACTAAATTTCCTTCCTCTATGTCAAATTGTTTGAATAACTGAAAGCATGTCGAAACATTTGCCGTTATTGATAATGGTAATGCATATATGACCTAATTGTAAATATACCATAAAGCATTTTAAAGTTTATCCAACAACATATTAACAAGAGAGTCCCACAAAACTGTTCTTCGCTAAAAGTAACCATATGAGCTGTGCAATTGCCTATTTAGTGAAAGACACTCCTTAGACACAGCAAGTCTGGACACGGTGGGCGCATTTGCAGTCTCTGGACCACTGCAATAAACTACATGTATATGAACCTGCATGTGCATCAGTTCTTAATGAAAGTATGGTTCATATTTCAATTCTTGCCATACTTGTCTTTGCCAATTTTTTCATAGTCTTTCACAACCACATCTATGAATGAGGAAGGATCCAAAGAAGAGCCTTTCAGGTCGAATTCAAGCACCTGCAATTATAAGTAAAAGAAAATTAAATCATTAACTAAATTACATTATTGTATCTATCTACAATGAACAAGCACTACATGTATTCATGCTGGTCTAGATTATCAATTGAATATAATGTTACTACAATCCACTTACTTCATTCCAAACAGGATTTAACTCATTGTCGATTTGTTTAGTTTTCTTCTTTTCACCTGTGAGCACAATGGAAACGTAGCACACACATTAATACTGTAGGCTACATTATTAACAGGCACATAGTTTCAGATGAAAGAACAAATATGCACTTGTATTACACTGTGCCTTCATAAATGTATAGAAGAAGGGAGAAATCCAAGCCTACAGGTAGCCTATATTAAACATACATAGGAAATATCATGTCATAACACTGATAAACATTAAATATAAGGCTGGCTGCATGCAGCACAGATACCTTATAAGGCTATGTTCTGCCCTAGTGTTTATACAATTCTGCAAAGTATCACTCTTCAGGAATGCAGGAAATTAGGTCTTTTAAAAACATTAATAACAAATGATAATACAAATAGGATGCTGTATGAAGTTTCAATTATAGCCTAAATAAAGACGATTGAGTCTATATCTTTAAGGAGTCTATATATGAACAGGAATAAAGTAACTTTGCCTACCTTTAAACAAAACCGAAGCTATTGGATCTGGGTTTCCAATTTTCTTTTTCGGGATGCCATTCGCTGATTCAACAATGACCCGCAGCATTGTATCAATGTTTCTTAGCTTTTTCACGAGAATAGCAACATCCCTTTAATGCTGTCCACGTAACTAGAATGAACTGACCCTAGGCTTTGCAAAACTTAGAGGAGTGGACACTTGAAGGCAGACCACGACTCAAGCCTAAGAAAAAAAATAGCCTATAGTCTACCTTGAGCTCTATCATTTGATTTTATTATTTAATTAAATGAAAAAGAAAATATAAATGTTGTTTAATCAATCTTCATCCACGTATAGTATTGTAGGTCTGTAAGCCTACTGGTTGCAGCTTTTGTCATAAGAAATAATTTTTTTACAGTAGCCAGACTAGAGAGCTTACTGTATGTAGACTGGTGCAAAAGCGTAATGATGCCATCTAGTGGTGATGAGAAGAAGATCATCGGTACCCAACGGCTGCCTGAATGAATTGGTTATAAACTGGAACGCACAGTACGTTAACGTGCAAGTTTGCCTGTAACAGTTTTACACATCTAATTTAGTTTAAACGCTAGCGTCGTTGACTGCTTTACAGTATAGTAAGTCATTAAATCCCCTCTATAAACTCAACATGAGCGTTAACCAAATAATGTAGCTACAGGGTACCATAATGTTAGCTAGCTAGGGTACCGTGCCGTAAGTTTCTGTTCGCTCGCATGACCAAATTCATTCTGTTTTCCAACGAAAATATAAATTTTGTATAGTGTCACACAGCAACGATAAACATATAACCATGTGTTGACGTCACTTTTTGTGATTTAGATCAGGTTAATGACAACATCCAAATATACGATCGACCTTTACTATAGTCTGTGCTGCAGCAGTGAGTCAGACATGGACATGGGAAGGAATGAGGGCTGCCATAATGGAGAACCATCTGACCCAGGGAAAAATAGGCTGCTAGAGGTAAACTGTAACTTATATGTTAATTATATCTGTATTTTTTCTACACTTTTGTAGAGTTGATATTGATAAATGTTTGCTTGCAGAAAATCCTCTCTCTTGAAACCCTAAAAGAAAAAAACTTTCAGAAACTCATGGCCAAAGATGAGGAGATTGCTTGGCTGAGAGAACAGCTAGGTATCGGAGATGAAACCCACCTGCTGGATCGGATGAGTACGGACAGGGAGTGGATCATGATCAATAACTTCATCCAGTCACTTCAGATGGAGACAGAGGATATCAAGGACAAGCTGGTAACCACAGCGACTGAGTGTCAAGAGCTGGAGAACAGAGTTGCAGAGAAGCAGGTGTTGATATACAATACACAATCAAAGTCACACTACAGGCCATTAGACAGTCCACCCTGTTCCAGCTTCAGTATTTTCAACAATAGATAGCAGTGTTGATTCACGTGTTAACCAAATGAACTGGTGAAAGGATATGTAAAGACAACAAGGTCCTGTTCCATTAAGCTGCAACACATCTAAAACATTTAACATTTTCTGTTTGCTACTGGTAACATTTGTCAAGTGGTACTGTATTCTATCTTCATATTTTCTCCAAGGACTCCAATTCAGGAAGAAACATGTTCACCACCACTCTAACAGAGCTCCAACGCCAGCTACGAGATGTAAGTTGGCTGGGAACAATACTTGTGTCTTTGATTCCAAGCTACGCTTATTTGGTTAATGGAGGTCATCATTGTGGCTTTTGTTCCCTATAGGTATGCGTTTGTACGTGTGCATATGTGTGTGTGTCTGTGTGTGTGCGTGTGTGTGTGTGTGTGTATGTGTGTGAGAGTATGTCCCTCAGATATTGTGCCCATTTGTGTCTCGCTGAGTGCTATTGTTCTCTGTTCTTCTCTCTTTTTTATGGTGCGACGCCCCCTAGGCCTTGGAGAAGAACCAGCAGTGGCTGGCATACGACCAGCAGAGAGAGGATTATGTGAAGGCCACACTGGCCAGAATAGCGTGGCTGGAACAGAACCAAGCCAACCAGGCCCTGGCCCAGAAGCACAATGAGGCCCATTCAACTGGTGAGCCACAGGGAGGGTGGGCTGTATGCACTCACCCCTAAGACAACTGTCAGAAGAGACAACAACAAACTATCAAAAGGATTAATCCCCTTGAGTCAGTTTTGGTGGACAGTTTATTTACCACTTAAAAGGGGCTGTGTTGGCATTTACTGACCACAAGGGGCAGAGCAGAGTAAATCCACTATAACACACATATACACTACTTAGGACACATGCGTGGGTGTGTCTGCATGTGTGTTGGATTCACATTAAAATCCCATGTATCCCACAACGTTTTTACTCTCCATGGCAATCCTTGGTGATTGGAGGCTAAATGCTAATTATGATCAGTTATTGCATACATTACTTTACATATGGAAATATTTGTTTGTATAAAACGTGTTTAATTACATCTTAGACACTGTACTCCTTTTAAAGGTATACTGAATCTTTGTATGGCCTGATTATGCGGTAAACGAAATACTATATAGTTTACATTTGAAACCATATAGTATCTGTATTTTAATCCACCATTCACTGCCTTTGTTACTCAAAAAACATACTTCAAATCTGTCTGCATAGCTGAAATACTTGTTTTCAATGTACCAATGTTTGCAGAATAGTTGTTGTGTTTATTTAAAACATTTTAAAACACCTTCAATTCAATTCAATCATTTAAAATGTACATACATATGTATTTAAATATAAATAAATGAGGTAACAGAAGTTCAGTGTCCCTTTAAATAATTGCGTAATGAAAGTAGTCGACCTTAAACCCGCCCCTTCTTCTTTTCATCTTTCTTCACTCTGTTAATTCCTATCTCCTCCCCACATGGGTCATTGCAGAGAGGGAGGAGCTTGTGCACATGCAGGAGCACTATGACAGACTGCTGCTTAAAGCCAAGACTGAGCTGGAAGCACTGAGGGAGCGGCTCAACACAGCCCACCATGACCTGAATGGCATGCGGTGGAGGTGTGTAGCGCCCAGCCAAACGGCCAGTGGTCGGGACCCCCATGTGTGATTGGGACCCCCTGATGTATTTTGAGGGAGCGTGTGATGATTTAAAACTAAGAGAATAGAAGCTGTTTATATATATTTCATGTATCTTTAAATCAAATGTTCATTCATGATTCAATGCTGTTTGAAAAGCATGGATTTACAGGGTCAGTGTAACACAAGCCAGGGCAGGGTTAGCATGTTAGCCAGCTGTGTGACAGACAGAGCCATGCATGTACAGGTGTGAGGAGAAGCAAACAGTGGTGGATGAGCTGACCCAGCAGCTCCAGGCTGAGAGAACGCATCGCTGCAGCCATAAGGAAGCCACGCGTTGCTCTATGAAGAGGGAAAGTGTTCTGAACGCCGAGGTGAAGCACCTCCATGTCCAACTGGATGACGAGAGGCAGCAGTCAGCTAAGCTCCAGGCGCAGGTACAACAGTATTTGCGTTATAATCAGGGTTAGGTGGGTTACTTTTTGAATGTAACCCATTACAGTTACCAGACTCAAATTATAACCAGTAACGTAATTTTTGGATTACCAAAATTTAGTAACATAATCTGATTACTTTCCATTAATTTTAGATTACTTCACGCATAAACATTGTTATTTGAAATGCCATCCAAAGCAATTTACTGCATTAATACGTCAAATCTTTCTATTTTTGTGACAGTTTATGTTGCTCGGGATCAGATTAAAGTAGGACTTTATTTCAATTGATTGACGTTAATGAAAGCTTAATAAGAGAACAGACAATTGTTTATGCTTTTTTCTTCTGCAAACTTCCCTTTTAAATTTGAAAGTAGTCCTAGATGTAATCATCTAATAAAAAATAAAAACCTGTAATCTGATTCCGCTATTTTAGATGGTAACTAATGAATTACAGTTTCAGTTTTTTTTTGTAATCAGTTACTTTCCAACCCTGCTTATTATGCAAGACAGTGGAAGAGACAGCAAGCCTATATATTATATGGATTCCATAATTTGTGTCTGCTCATAGGTGAATCTCCTTCAAAATCTCCAGTTGACCCATTGTGAGGAGCAGGAGAAGATTGGAGTTCTGGAGCAGCAGGTGTTCTGTCCCTCTCTAACCTATTGTTCTTATGTTCTTCTATTGCTTGTGTGTTCTTCCATGGACTCTATTAGTATGTAAGTAATTAAATAGAAAAGTGAGGTTGATGCTATCCATGCCTCAGTTGTACCACTAATGCCACTTTAATAAGGTTCAAGTGCTTCTGTGTGTCTGCTACTGTTATCAGTCTGGTCTTAGCCAATCCACAGGAAGAGGCAGACCCAGTTTGTTCACTACAATAAACCTCCTATATTCTCTTGAAAAGGAAAAATCTTGCATTTTTACTAAATACTAGCTAAATACGAGTAATACATTACAACAGTAATATTTGACGGCTGTGTATAGAGGGTTCTGGATACTGTTATATTATTGGCTAATTGTCAGTTAATTACTACATCATACTGTACTTAGGTATATTATTTTAAAATTACTAGCATCTATAATTTTATGTGTGGTTGCATGAATTTTAGGTCCAGATATCTTCCAAAGACCTTGAAGACGAGAAGCAAAATTGCCTGTATTTACAAAAACAACTGCACGACGTTCTCAAGAAGCTGTGCAAAGCAAATGATAAAGTGGCAAAATTGTCAGAGGTTAGTATGGATAGCCAATGAATGCATTTCAGTTTTGATTAAGTGACTTTTCATATTGCATTACATATTTATTTGAAGCATTAAATGTGTTGGTGCTACCAAGTGTTGTGTCACTGTAAGTTTTAAGATTTATTAATTATTGACCTTTGTAGAAAGAACCGAGGGATGCCACTTCATATTCTGACAGACTCCCTCCTCCCAAACCTCCCAAAAAGAGTTGGGCTCTTTCCCCCCACAAGTCCAGCTTACTGGACGAGAGCTTCCTGGAATGTCCAGAGTGTCTGGTCCAGTATCCGTCCAGCCACTACAGAGAGCTTCTGGACCACCTAGAACACTGTGTGCACTAGTAGAGGCTCGATGATATGTTTCTATGACCTTATGTTCCCAGAGTTTCCTTTGGTTAAATGCTTAAAAACATTAGTGCTGTTCTTTCTGATGGCAGTTCATAACATTTTAAATGACATTAATTATTCAGAAAGTCATATTCAGTAAATAGAAGTTCAGGAATGTAATGATGTAAATTGAAATCATACTTTTTTTGAAACGAATAATCTTGTTATATTTTGCTTAATCACTTAATGTTCATATGGGACCCTGGTCTTTCAGAAACATGTCACACTAGTTAAATTAGATTGTTAATGACATGTTCTGTTCTACATGTGTATATACCTCAAGGAGCTGTGCATATACTGTACTTCAGTGAGCATTTGTGTTAAACTTCTCTCCACAAAGAGACCTGGCTTGAGAGAGAGGAGAGAGAGAGAGAGTCTTCTTTGACCTTGGCTAGAGGTTAGTGTTGACAGGATATGTAGTATCTTTGTCATTTAGGATTTGAATCCCTAAAGCTCGACTGTCACTGGAGCAAGTCTCCATAACGACCAATAGGATACCCTGAAACTTCACCTGATCATCAAATGACATGCCTGTGACCTCATTACCCTAGCATTGTTTAGCAGTCATCAGAGTTTGCATATTCCCCGCAAACAAGTGTATGGAAATATAAACAAATTGAAACATAGTTGTAGAAACAATGATAATTAAAATGTTTTAAAATTCCTTACTTTTAAATAATCTGGCTAAATTAGGCTAAATAGCAGAATTTTACATCTCTATATCTCTTCAGTATTCTTCAGATCTACCTCTCATAGTGGGCCAGATAACTTAAGGATACAGATATTGATCAATCTGTACATAGGAGGTTATAAACATAAATATCTGTACAGAAATATAGAAACGTTTTTTGTCTAATCTGTAGTTGACCTCCAAAGTGGCCAATAAAATGCAATAACCAGATAAAGAATATGTTGTGCTTCAGTTGTTTCAGAAGAGTTTGGCAAAAACTATTGCAAAAGAGTTCCTGGACAGTGTGTGTCTTATTCTAGCCATGAATGATGACATTTATGATACAAAGACACTTCCCATCAATGTGCAGGACCCACAATCGTTCTCACTGTTCCCCATTTTGTCCAAAAGCGGTTCATAAAAGCTGACCTTCATTCCAATGAAGCATTTCCATACTAATTTCCTTCCAACCATGGTCATTCTCTTTTTTAAATCAATCAGTAACACAACGTTCCACAGAGGAGTGTTGTGTATGAGAAACATGAGGAAATCACTAAGAGGAAAAAGGTATGTTACATAAAACATATAATAGTGAAACATTACAATTTATTTATCAATACCAGCAGGCATAGCTCATGTTATCAATCAGGGGAGATTGGAGGGTCATTAATAGTCTGTATTCATTGAATTTGAAAAACTTCTCTTTCGAGAATATCACTTCCTAAAACTTTCTGACATAAATGGGCAGCAAACAGTGGATATAACAGATTAATCTCAAGGCTCTATGACGCCAGACATGCACATGTACATCTGATGTACAGTTGGAAAGAGTTTTCTCATAAAACACTTTACTGCAGACATGCTGTCTTTCTCTATTTGTGTTGTTTTCTATAATAGTAGCCTATTGGCCTGTGTGGCTCTGTAGGCTAATCAATGTTATGCTTTGCCGCCAGAAACAAGATAGAATATTTTAAAATGGGGGCTGGGGATACACACTTAGTATCCATTAGTCTGTGGGGGCGGGATCATTATGAGGCACTGGAACAGCTGTCAAGTGGGTTTCCCCATAAAGGGCAAGATTGCACCTTCTGATACAGTATAGCCATTAAATACAAAATAAATGAATTGGCCTATAGGCTGCAGTATGGCTGAATGTCTGAATTATCTTTCAGGGAAACTAGTCCTGTATATTTTATAATGATAATAGTAACGTTTTATAATAATAATAATAATAATAATAATAATAACTATTATTATTATATATATTATAATATATACTTATTATATAATTATTATTTTATTATTATTATTATACATATTTTTTTATTATTTTTAATAATTATTCGTGTAACATATTTAGCAATAATCTTTGTGTTGGATTTCCCTCCGGATACCCGCATAGAAAGACAGCATGCGTCTGCGCAATATTTGCTGGCTCATAAGGGGTTCCTCTTCACAGCATTTCTACAGCTGAATCACGAAACACACAGCCCATACTGTAGGTGGAATTATTTGATCCCGACGGCGACGCTCGCTCGCTATAGGCGTGGTTTTTGATGGAGATGCTCTATAGACTCACACAGTGATCCCCACCTGTTTTTTTTTTATTTTCTATTTTTTATTTTTTTACCTTCTGTTGAATTTAAACGTATAGGGTACTTGAAGATCTGCTTGGCATTTTTTGAGGTTCTTGGTGGCGTTTTCACCACTGACTCAACGGGCGTGGGACTTCTAGTGGATGATATTACCACCACGGCAACGGCACACGACACTTATGGTAATAAACAACGCCGAAAAAGAGTATCTTGGCCTCCAAGAATACAGATCGGGACCATAACTGAAGCCTGGTCTATGTGTGTAGGATTTTACGACGCACAGGTCGCGCCCACCGTGGTTCCCAAAGATGGAATATACGCGCAAACGCTTCGCCGTACTTGTGGTAGCGTGTGTTTTACTTGTGGTGGACTGCAAAAAAGCTCGGCTGCCTCGCTGCCCCCCATCGTGTACATGCACCAAAGATACTGCGTTGTGTGAAAGCGCAGGCTTGATTCCTCGCAGCTTTCCCTCCGATGTAATATCTCTGTAAGTCCAATAAACATGCATGGTTTCTCCACAATGATTTTAGATTTCTATTCAGTGTTTGTCGTTAAAGCTAACCAGAATGCTCGCTATAACAGTATGTAGGCCTATAGGCTACAATAAAACAAAAGTGGCATACATGGATGGTTCTGTAAAGCAGGCTAACATGATGCATCTGTTGTCTCTGTACAGGTCATTTGTGAAGTCTAAGTTCAGTGAAATCCCGAAAGAGAGCTTCATCCATACGCCTGCACTTCATCTCCTGTGAGATCACCCTCCGGTGCTTTTTGTTCTTCATTCTTTGTTATGCTGTCAGTCTCTTGCGATAATTAACGCCATGTTTAAATGGACACAGATCCATGATAATTAATGCTCCATTCGACTGACCCTTAGAAATTCACATTGCCCTATTGGATAATACATTGTGGTACTGGCCTATAATCTATAGCTCTTCTTCTGTGTGGCCGACAAACGTTTTAGGCTATAAACATATTACTGTCCTGTTTGAGATTTTGTTGGGAGACCATTCTCTGAACACAGATGGGGTCCAACCTATATGCTCTATAGGAAGAAACACTATAATGGAATTATATATGGGTCCCCATCGGCTTCATTGCTGCAACATGGCTATCTTATTTAAACTGTTATTGAAGGCAATAGCACTGCACTCATGCTATGGGCTATTTTGTCATTTCAGCAATAATAATATTTGCTTTTTATTCTTTTGGGAATATGATTTGTTATAGTCTATATGAGTTGAATTGTGTCTTAAACTGTAACAGCTGCAGTTTTTATGTTTTCATGCTTTAAATGAACCATTGTGTAATGAAATTTGTTTATTACAGCCTTTTCACAGCCAACACCTTTGACTCAATCAACGAGGATGCGTTCCTTGGTCTTCCACATTTGGAGTATCTGTGAGTAAATGGCACAACTTTACTAGAACATAATGCCAGCAGATAAACGCCCTCCTTTCTCACATTACCTTTATACTTTTTTCAGATTCATTGAAAACAATCAAATCAAGTCAATATCACCACATGCGTTCCGTGGCCTGAAAACACTAGTACATCTGTAAGTAAATGTACACATATACAGTACACATACTGTAAATTAGTTTCTGTTTTAATTCATATTGCCAACGAAGGTTAACTTTAAAGAATGTTCAGCATTTTAACGTGCTGGACTGTGAGCCTTAGCCAAGGCATTTTTAGCAATATGTCAGCTAGTTCCCCAACATTTGAGACACTTCAGCAGCATGTGTTATGAGGAATGTGACATAAACATGCCACGCCCAAATGTAAATACAACAATAACATGTTTTCTGTAAAATATTCTACATATTTAGAGAATCAAAGAGAACAGGAGATTCAAACTTCAGCTACGACCGCCAAAAAGAAGTTGTTTGTGTGGGCGAAGAGGCTAATCTAAAAATAACCGCTGTTTCACCAAACTAGTAATAAGCCAGTTTGATCTATTCTCAGTGTAGGTATAGGCTATGCTAGAGTCAGACCAATGGTCTTCAGTGGAAGCATTGCATAAAGACATGCAATGTTTCCACAATTTTGAACTGTGCTCAGTGGTGAAATGACATTCTCAATGTTTGAGATTCCTAGCAACACACAATTCAAACACAATTCAGACAGCAATCTTCACTGACACGTAGTTATCAGTAGATATACTATGGCTTGCATGTTTTATCTTTTTACAGAAGTCTGGCCTACAACAATCTTGAGACTCTGCCCAAAGACGTCTTCAAGGGCCTTGAGGCCTTAAGCAAAGTGTAAGTATATGTGCTGTAACTGCCGCAGCCTTTAACCTAGTAGTACGATACATAAGAAGATAAATACTAATGAATATACCGCACTGTGGAGCACATCCTTCTGGAAAGTGTGCTAAATATGGAACATCATTATTCTACTGCAGCCATGTCTTGAATAATGTGTGGGCAGCTAAGACATTTACCATCATTAATATTTCAAATGGTATTAAGGCAGAGCAGCAGTGTGCAATATATCATTGACTGGGGAACATACAGCCCTTCTAAAAACCTCTTTACGGTCATGAGCGAGCAGTTTCCATTTTCACATTCAAACACATTCATGGCAGTGCTCTTCCTGCTGTCATTTGCAAATGCCTGATTCTTTTTTCATACGTAATGTTTTGATCTTTTGACTCCTGAAACTGAAACCTTGGGTCTTGGAAGGTTATTTATTTGGGGGTACGTGTGGTATTCTTTCCCTCAGAGACTTGAGGGGGAACCAGTTCACGTGTGACTGTAAGCTGAAGTGGTTGGTGGAGTGGATGCACCACACCAACGCCACAGTGGACCACATTTATTGCAAGGGCCCCACTGCCCAGCTGGATAAGAAGATCAATGAGCTGCTTCCACAGTCCTTTGACTGCATTACAACAGGTGAACTGCAGTATAGGCCAGTCACGTAAAAAATGTATTCTCAATTAATTAATTAATTAATTAATTGGTTATATCTGTATGCAATTTTGCTAGTTTTCTCCTCCCCCGCTGTCCTTCAATAAATAACATTTCATTTTATGTTCGTTACAGAATTTGCTTCCTACCAGTCCCTACAGTTTGAGTCTATATCTGTGGAGGAGTTTTCCTTTGGGAATGACCATTATGTGGTGTTTGCTCAGCCCTTCAGTGGGAAATGCATTTTTCTGGATTGGGACCATGTGGACATGGTCTTCAGAAACTTTGATGAGATCGACAGTAAGTAAGAATGTGATGGGGTGATTAGGTTTTAGTGTTTGGTTTAAGTCACGTGTGCGCCACTAGATGGAGACACACATGGTGTGGTGGAGTACTATGTGATCTTTCTATGCCAATGCTTCATCTCTCCAGGCACATCCACAGTCATTTGTAAGCCCCTGGTTATCGACAACCAGCTCTTTATAATCGTGGCTCAGTTGTTTGGCGGGTCACACATCTATAAGCGCGACATCTCTGCCAACAAATTCATCAAGATCCAGGACATAGACGTCCTCAAAATCCGCAAGCCCAATGACGTGGAGACCTTCCGCATAGATGGAGAATCATTCTTCATCATCGCCGACAGCTCTAAGGCCGGCACCACCACCATCTACAAGTGGAACGGAAATGGTTTTTATTCTCACCAGTCCCTCCACCCGTGGTATCGGGACACAGACGTAGAATACATGGAGATCTCCTCTAAACCTCACCTGATACTTTCCAGCAGCTCTCAGAGGCCAGTGATCTATCAGTGGAACAAAGGCACCAAGTTGTTTGACCGGCGCACCGATATTCCCGAGATGGAGGACGTCTACGCCGTGAAGCATTTCCAGGTCAAGGCCGACCTCTTTATCTGCATGACGCGCTTCATCGGCGACTCCAAAGTGATGCGCTGGGACGGCGCCCTCTTCCGAGAACTGCAGACCATGCCGTCACGAGGCTCCATGGTGTTCCAGCCCTTCACCATGGACACATGGCAGTACTCCATCCTGGGCAGTGACTACTCCTTCACTCAGGTGTACCGCTGGGACACCAAGAAGGGCCAGTTCGTCCACTTTCAGGAGCTCAACATCCAGGCCCCTAGGGCTTTCTCTCCGGTCTCTATAGACAACCGCCATTTCCTGCTGGCCTCTAGTTTCAAAGGGAAGACCCAGATCTACGAACACCTGGTCATAGATCTGAGTAATTGAATGATTGAGTGGCTGGCTGGCTGCTTACATGATAATTGTACAGAGTTGCTATAGGTTGTACAGGAGTGAAAGGACTTTTAATTCTAAATTGAGACCATGCATAATTTAAAAAAAAAAAAAAAATTTTTTTTCTTCATTTGAAGCCAGTGCATGTGAATTGTTTAGTTAAATTCATGCATCTAAAGTTAGGATTAGCCTTAAAGGTTTCAGATGTTAATGCATGGCCAAGGCCTCAAGCAGGTCTATTCCAGTGCTGAATGCAGCACTTTAAACATATTTAATAATACATTAAATCAACCATTGGACAATAGGGTTTTTTATTTTATTATGTTTGTGTGTAACTATTCATGTGACTTTACAATGTTTACTGTATATATTTGCAATCTCATAACTAAAGTTACTTTTAATCCACTAATATGAAGTAAAGAAAATTGCCAAATGGAAATGTTTACAATTTTGTCTTTCCACTAAAGCTAAATTATTTGTAAATTCAGCTTTTGTAAGTTTAAAAGGACCATAGCAGTTACAAGTTGATGTTCTGACATTCTGTAATGTTTGCCTTTGTAAATCGTTAAAGCCTATATTAATACTTTGTACAGATTAAATATTTAAAGGTTAATACGTTTTACCACACCATATGGATAAACCGTGTTTCAAACAAGTTCCAGACAACTTTGTAAATTAAATTAAAAACTAACAAAACTGTAATGTCAATTTTTACTATACATGTTTGAAAAATCTACCATGTACGTCATCTTTATGAGGAAGTTATTGAATCATGTTTAAACAGAAATAAAGGTTTGCATTATTAGCATGGCTTTTACATATTAGCTTTCCTCTGGCTCTGAACATAATGCTACTTCAATGTGAAATGCTATGGCCAGGTACACAACTTAATTCAACACATTTACACTAATATATATATTATTTTTTTTTCTGTTCCTTGGGGGAAGTTGTCTTAACTTGTGTGAATCCATAATTACACATCTGACAAATAAAATAATAAAATACAAACAAATAAAATCCTTTTTATTTTCTCCAACAAAGTGCACGCCTCAATTCTACAAAGCAGCACATTACAATGTAATGGAATAAATAAAACAAAATCTGCTAAAAAAAAAAAAGAAAAAGGTGGTAAATAAGAAAACTGAACACGCCAGGACATAAAGTACCTGCACAATCACACCGATGCTGGGACTAAATTAGGCTCTTTAGAACCGTTCCAAAGTATAAGCAAGCCTTCCAAACATGTTGTGTCTTCCAATTTTAGACTTTCATGCATCCGCTGTTTTAACTACTCTTGAGTCTCTTGACTAAAGTAAACCAATTTAAACATTGCTCTAATGTAACTGAGAACTGTCTAATTGACATGAAAGAAATACATGTGCACTCTCATGTTTATACTGGTCACTCCTGGGAAACTTGTGCAACATCAGCAGGGCCTTCATATCGCCTACAGACCACTGAGAGAAAATAAAGTGAATACATTTTCAGTCATCACTGAAGTTACTTGTCAAGTCTGCATGGTGCAATGTTGTGTTTCTTTCCTTTAGGCAAACAGAATGGAGCAGTAAATCATAGAAGGCAAGGGAGCTTAAACGCATCCCTCAAATATTCCACAAAATAACTTAGTGCTCTTTAAATAAAATTAAAAACACTATTGAAATATAGTGACTTAAAAAAAAAAAAAAAAGAATTAACTCACAGAGCAAAAAGGACAATGTTCTAGGAGACATCGATTATTTTAGGAAAAACTAAAATGTCAAGAGAACAGAAAAGACACAATATCAACAATAAAAGTCTGTACAGAACGTAAAACAAATATACAATACAGTACCTGCAGATGTAATGCATACAGTACAATTCTTTTTCTGAAAGTTTTTTATTTTTTTATTTTTTACATATTTCTAGTATGGAATCCAGCCTGATCTATATACTGACTTAACACAGGTGGAAAAGCGGCTATTGAATTTAGTTTTCAGTACTTTAAATGGATATTCAGCAAGGAGATTAGATCTTGTATTAGGCTCCTAGAAAAAGATGCAAAACATTATTGCAGGGAGGGTCGTCTTTTAGTTGCATACTGCCTGTGTTACATGAATGAGTCCTATGCCAAGGAGCAGCGCACGGTGACAGAAACTTGGATGAAGAAGAAAAAAAAAAGAAAGAAAATAAAAGGGAGGGGGAGAAGAGGGGAGGGGATCAGCGGTGAAACGTAGCATTCTCTCTCTCTGAGCCACTACCCTGTAAAAAGTACATTCATGGCCATCATTGCAAAACCACTAGCCGGGCCACACTGATTCTGCCTGGTGAAGTCCCTCAGTGCTGAATCTTGTCCTGCCGCCAACACTAACGCAGCCAGTGGGCCCACTGAGACCAGAGCTCGTCCCCCCGGGCCGACCCGCGCTCCTGTCTGCCGTCACAGTTTGAGCTCGTTGGCAATTTTGCAGGCAATATTCTTAAAGGCGATGGACGTGCCCGATATCCTCTTGAAGCGCACGCCGTTCAATGAGAGGCGGGGCAGCTTGCACACCTCCATCTCCCATTGGACCAGGTTGTCCTGGCGGGCGTCGCCATGGACGCAGAAGAGCAGGAAGCGCTCGCGCTGCTCGTAGTCGCAGTTGTTGGCGTCCAGGACCTTCCGGATCTCCCGCATCATGTCGGCGGGCTCCATGGACGAGGTGGTCTTCATGCTCCATGTGAAGCGCAGCGAGCGGGGCTTGGAGTCGCGCGCCGCGTCCTCTTTGCTGTCCCCCGACGCACTCCTGGCGGCGAGGGAGGGAGAACAAGACAGAGGCACAGACAGACAGACAGAGAGAGACAGAGAGAGAGAGAAAGAGTGACGTTGAGAGAGGCAGGCGGGTGAGACAAACTTCTTAGATTAGCAACCTCCCAGTAAAGGACTCACCTCGGTGTTTCTGTCCTGGCACCCGCCTCTCCCTCACTAGGCACCCTGAAATAACCCGGAACACACCGTTACTCACAGGATCCACTTCCAAAATCACAAAGCCACCCCAGGTACCCTTGTTATATGGACACAGTGGAGAGGGGATAGTGGGGAGTGGGGGGGAGGGTGCTCAGGCTACATGCCAGGAAAGAGTCCACGCTCCTGGGTGCCAGGGTTGGGCACGCAACAGGATGGCGGTGAGCCGGAAGGTTTGCTAGCTGCTGGCTAGCCGTGGCTCCTCGCTGGAGAGGGAAGATCCCTGCTCACACCTCCACAGTTTGCCTCATGCCTTTTTTCACCCCCCCTTTCCTTTTTTAAGCTCAGCATCGAGAAAGAGGGAGTGAGGAGAGGAAAATACAGCGGCAACTTGGATTAGACTAGTTAGGCGTACAGGCGGACCCCATTGCGGTTATTCAGAGGGGGTGTGGTCGCGAGGAAGAGTCAAACACTGCATAACAAGGGTGTCAGTAAGGCAACGGGGCAGGTGGGCAAGTATGTCAGAGGTTAAGGAAACATAGGCCAAGGGCTTTGTGTGAGTGTGTTGGCTTTGCACAGGGAGACGGTGCTGCAAGTGTATTCGCCTACCTCTGGGCTGACCTGAAAGACATAGCTCTATGCAGGGAGAGAAGGAGAGGGGAGAGAGCTGTGAGCTTCTAACACAATGACTCAATCAGGCTATAGCGTGACTGACTCAAACAACCGACTCCACAGTGGCAGACTAGACTAGCCTGTTCTGGCCTCTTCAAATGCATCTAATGGTAAATGAGCAAAGGTGCCGCACTGTGATTTTGACCATCTTGTGTGTTTATTATAGAGTATCGGTATAGTTTGTGCTAACTACACTACTGCCTTGATGTTGGCCACCTGTGACACTTATGTTTACCATCTGTCCACAGTGTGGAAACATTGTGAGGAACTTTCCAGAGTTGAACCAAAAGTGTAGTGTGTAGACACCTTTAGTAGGAGTGGACACGTTTTAGGGTCATAAGGTACAAGAGTGTACAAAATACAGGCCTTATAGTAGTGAATGAATAGTATTGTAAAGTATAAGAATTTGAATTGTGTAAAAAAAATTTGATAGAACTAAATAGAAATGTCAGAATATTCGCATTTGATGTGGCATTATGAAACTGTAAATAGGAAGTGTATCCTCTTTATAAGTCACTTTTAAAAGGATAGTACACATTTGTAAGCTTACTTATTTCAAATATCTCCTTGTGGTCCCCCAGTTTACAGTTCTGTGTGTACTGAAAATCGGAATAATCCGGTACTTCAATGTGGTGCAGACCACACATAACAATATCCTAGTCTTCGCAATGCGTTTCCAATGTGTAGGGCGGAGCTTCTGAAGGATCACCCATGGCATTGAAGGCAGAGGTGTTTTTGGTTTGATATACAGTGCCCTCCACAATTATTGGCACCCCTGTTAAATTTGAGTAAAAAAGCATTATACAAATTCAACTTTTGG
>JAODUK010000007.1:2902599-2928677 GCA_027564635.1 Typhlichthys eigenmanni
AAGGGGTCCTCCTTTCTCAGGCCATAAAATAATCTTAATCTCAGATTGCCCCTTTATAGACAGACAGTATACTATAGGAGCACATGAACTGTACTGTACATATGTACAGGATATAATACTGTACATCCAGAGCATCCTACGCACACACAAGCACACATGCACACACTCACAGACACGCACACACACACACACACACACACACACACACACACACAAACACACACATTTAACAGAAGACAGGCAGTGATCATATAACACACAAATCACTATCACACGCATCGTAATGCCGGCATGCAAACCACACATGCAAACCAGGCAGGAGATTAAAAAAAAGAAAGAAAGATAGGGGGGGAGAGAGAGAGAGAGAGAGAGAGAGAGAGAGAGAGAGAGAGAGAGAGAGAGAGAGAGCTCATATTTAGCAAGCACTGGGTGTGGTGAAGAGCTGGCAGATAATATCTAACACACACAATGTGTGGTTGTGTGCGTGCGTGCGTGCGTGCGCAAGCGTGTGTGTGTGTGTGCATGCGCGTGAGAGTGAGCGTGTGCGGAGGAAGAGTAGGAAGGGGGTGAAAATGTGAGAGAACGGCGGCTTAACCAAAAAGTCAACTAATAAATCATGAGCTTTTTGTCCCCGACAGAAACACCTCCGCCCATTCTTTCTCTCTCTCTCACTCACATACGCACGCACACATGCACGCATGCATGCGCGCACACACGCACGCACGCACGCAACAATCAAGTAATTCTCTCCATCAGATATGAGTCGTGTTATGATAAGCAGGTGTCTGACATCAGTCTAGAAAAGCTCTGAACACAACGTTTCTTTGACATGCACTCATGTTTAAATCCTATGACCTGTGCTCACTTATACACAAAACAGGTCCACTGTAGTGTAAACAGACATGGCTTGGAGTTCATATTTGCTATTGGCTGAACCATCAGTTGATTGTCACCATTACATCTTCCCCTGGTAAAGAGTATTGGGTGAAGAGTACTGAGAGGGAACATTGTCCTTAGTTTGTCATTTGCCATTATTGTTTAAAGATGGACTCCTCGATTCGTGTCCAGATTATACCATGGTGAGTTAGTGTTACAAAAACATTGTTTTGGTTTTAAACTCTAAAAGAGTAATGAGTCTCCTTTTACTGCATTATTGTGTTATGTATCCAATCTAATCTAATCACACACCTGAGTGTGTAATACTGGTCCTCGAAATATCATGATGATATACGGAAACCGATGCAGTGCCTACTCCGGGTGGGGAATGAGTCCTTACCCCAAGTGAAGGAGTTTAAGTACCTCTGGGTTTTGTTCGCAAGTGAGGGAATATTGGAGCGGGAGATTAGCCGGAGAATCGAATCAGCGGGAGCGGTATTGCAATCGTTTTTCCGCACCATTGTGACGAAAAGAGAGCTGAGCCGGAAGGTAAAGCTTCATGACCCTCACCTATGGTCATGAAGGGTGGGTTATGACCGAAAGAACAAGATCACGGGTACAAGCAGCCAAAATGGGTTTCCTCAGGAGGGTGGCTGGCGTCTCCCTTAGAGATAGGGTGAGAAGCTCAGCTATCCGTAAGCACCCAGGACTAGGTGGAGATATTATATCTCCACACTGGCATGGGAACGTTTCGGGATCCCCTAGTCAGAGCTTGTTAATGTGGCTCAGGAAAGGGAAGTTTGGGGTCCCTTGCTGGAGATGCTGCCTCCGCGACCCAACTCCGGATAAGCGGGAGAAAATGCATGGATAGATGGATATAACACTGCACTATCATTGTTTAATGAAATTAAAGAATGTCATCCGCACCACTAAATAATTGTTTCTAGAATTGTCCTTTTTGCAGTGAATTCTCAACAGCATATCATCAACACATGATTTAGGCAGTGCTCTGCTGTGATACAACTGTAACCACTAACTGTTTAAGCCACTACCTGTAAAAGCAACAGATTAAGCGGTTGTGTAATGTAATGAACATGAATCATCCAACCCCTTCTAAGAATCACCTCTCCCATCCCCGCTGGTCTCGTAAACACATCTCCGCTCTGGTTGGATGGAGCTGGGGTACTCTTAAGAACAGCTTATAATGCTATAACACATAATAAGTTACCGCCTATAACCCCCACAGTCACAGTCCCCACACACACATACATACCCCCCCACTGGGCCCACCAGTAGTTGTACTGGGTGGTCTGACACAACCCATCATACACAGTCAGACAGCCAGTGGACATGAGTTTAACAGTGTGTCAAGACAGTCATTCCACACAAACACACACAGACGCACACACACACACACACAAACACACACATGCACATCATTTCCAAGGTGTCAAAAAGGTGTACAAAAAAACACTATGAAAAAGTTGGATACACACACTTATATATGCTCCGAATGGAACTAAATATTGATACCACAGGAATATCTTTCAGCCATTGTTTACTTTGTCATCAACCCTTTCAAACCCTGCCAATTTAAGGAACAGCTCCATGAAAGCTTGCGGGGTGGGGTTCCCGTCACAGTGCAACACGTCCCGCATCCTCCTGTTATGTCTTATAAAGCCTACACAGCTGACCAAGCACTGCACGCTGCAGACTATGCACACAAACATTGCATCAAGTATTTGTTGTATTTTGCTATTCTTTCCGTAATTACTAGGGATGGCACGATACAAATTTTTCAGTACCGATATAAATACCGATACTGCACTTTGGGTATCGGCCAATAACAAGTACGATCCGATTACAGTGTTAAATTAAGTTGTATTCCTCACTGTGCATGTAAAGCATGTCAATTAATTTAATTGGTAACCAGAGATTGGTTACAACTGTCCAATTGTCACCGATACCGATCTAGCTATTTAAGTCAGTATCGGACTGATTTCCGATCTCAGTATCGTATCGGTGCCGTCCTTAGTAATTACACACCAAGTGAGCCTTGTCTGAACGAATGCTAAATGATTACGTTTCCTGCCATTTTTTATGGTAGCTTTTAGCTAAACAAGTTAGGAGCGGTCACGTTTTACATGTTGTGGGAATGATAAAAGCCAGGGGAATTGGAGATGTCGAGGGAAGGAATTATGAGAAAGGGTGGAGGCCTTTTTTCAGGCAAAAAATAAATATATAGACCTTTCGTCATTTAAATCTAGATTTAAGGCCGTTTGTGAATATGTGATCTCAGAGTCAAAGTCCCAGCTTTTGAGAGATTAACGCTAAATGCCTTGTGGGAGTTGGGGGAGTAGCATTGGCGGCATCTCAAAGCACATGTGTGCGCACACGCGAATAAGATAGCTGATGTCTATATTAATCTGAGGTCCTCATTAATCTAACATAAAACTTCCTTAAAATAAAACCTCAGCATCTAACAGAACAAGGTGGCTTTGTGTCAAGAGGGACATGTGCGGTGGGCCTACTGATTGTGTTGCATGGGCGTATGCACGTGTGTATGTGTGTGCGTGTGTGTGTGCGTGTGTGTGCGTGTGTGTGTGTGTGTGTGTGGGATGGGGGGGGGTAGACCAAAAGTAGTTTAGACAGATTTCAGAACAATGTGTTATTTGCTCCAGATTTATACTGACATGATAGGGCTTGTTGTAATTATCACTTGAGAGCATTTAGTCTTGTTTTCACTGAACCACTGCAATGGAAAGCAGGAGTGCTTCCAAAGAACAAATGACTCCACGAAGAGAGCTGGAGTCACCGTGCTGTTGGACAGCACCGCTGTTTCCCTCAGATTATTGGATAATTCAATCTTTAGGAGAGCGTGGGGGGGGGGGTCACGATGTTGACGTTAATAACCCATAACATTTCACAAGGCAAATATGCCAGCCCTGTCATATAGCAGCACACCCCCCTAGGGTTTGGCTTTTACTTCACCTCAAACACCTCCTGGCTGTGCATTTCATTTGTATATGAATAATTATCTCTCAAATAGAGGGGGAAATAATTGTAGAGCTGCTGCGAGCCGATCCCCAGGACAAATTGCAGAACTCCTTAATTAATCAAAGCAAGTCGGAACACAAAGCAGATGAGCAAACAAAGAAGTAAAGACAGGAAGCTTTGATTGTGGTCGTTTATGTGATGTATTACAATTTCTGTCTGAAATATTACCGTGCTGGTCGCATGCCATTCATCCAATCATGCTCATTGGAGCTTAACACTAAGAACCAATAGGAGTTCAGCATGTGTTTACACGTAATTGTAATTGATCTGTGTGTTTGAGCCAGGCATGTCAAAAAAAGGTCAAGCAGAGACTTGATAAGCTTAAAAGACCTTTTCAGTGTTTATAGAATACACACACTCTGTCTAACAGTACTTTTGGAAAATGTTAATTAATAACAATTAACGAGCAGCTCCTCATTATAAACCAGCTTAATTATAGCTTGTTGGCTAAAGCGCCAGCCATTTAGCCAGCAATATCGTGACTGGTAGCGTAGGCAGAGCAAGAACGATACAGAACACATGCTTAAGGAACACAATAAATGTGTCATTGAGAGAACAAGAAGTGTGTGTGTGTGGGATGGGCAGGGGAAGGTGGGGGTGGGGGGGGGGGGGGATGGGGGGGTGAGAATTATTCGTGAGAGTCCCCGGCATCGTGTGTGAGAGTGTCACCACCCAAGCTGAGCAGAACGATGATCTACAGCGACCCCCGTGTCCCTTTCCATCATGAGGTAAGCGGAAAGATCAACACGTGCACATCCGAGTGGGAAGCATCTGGTCGCGTTGGACGGACCTAAGGAGAGCATAATAACAACAACACTAGGCTCCCTCCTGTTTCCACTAGAGGTGGCAGAGAAGGGGACATCAAGTAAACCGCAGCCTTGCCCACACTGTGAGTCGCTTTAGCCAAAGCTACATGTACTGTATTTCTGTTAGCAACAGGTATAGAAATTAGGCATCTTGTTCAAGCACTACTTGCACACACTTGCTTTGCTCTGATTGGGAGGCGGCTACCATCCTCTTAAAGTGTTTGGTACAGCCCCAGGAACCGTCATGGACAGACGGAAAAACTATATTGACTGCGGCAACTAATGTTCTGTTAGCGTTCACCACTCTGAGCAGGTGTTGGCAGGGTTCAAAAAGGCGATAGGATGTTACCCCGGTGGCTCTTTGTTCAGGTGCCATCACCCCCCCCCCCCCCACCCCACCCCACCCCCACCCCCCACACACACACACACACACACCTCAACAAAGTCCTGTCCTGTGTCTACGTGGGTCAAACATCAAGTAAATGCATTGTGTTTAATCCTGTCTCATAGGATGTCCCGCTATAAATGTCAGAATAAAAATGTTAAATAACATCAATATTTTAATGTTGTCTAAACTCTCACATATGATATATCCCTCTTCTTGCAAAAACATTATTCGTATCAACATTCCTCCTGTTCCGTGGGTGCTTCAGAAGAATGAATATCACTTCTGAAGGCATTTCAAGCTTCAAGCAAAGCATATTTCTATGGTCTATTGCCAGGCTAACGCTAGTAGCTATAATACATTCCCAAAATGTTAACGTCAGAAAGGAGACATCAAACTCGTACGACTAAAGGTCAAATCCTGAAGGGCCTTGGCGGTGTAGGACTGGGCCGGCCACTCACACCGCACACAGCATTCCTCGCTGCTCACAGATCGATCCCATGCTTACTGTATCTGTCAAGGAGGTGAGTAATTCTCCCCATCACAAAAGATGGGAGCAAATGGAAAGAAAAAAAAACACCACCTCTAACATTCCAGAAATATTCCTCCCATGTGCATTGCATCTTGGTGGAAAAATGTAATTGCGCGCACTCGAGTGTTGTGTGGAAAAGTACACAAGTTCTCTGTCACATAAGGACTCAAGGACCTTAATCCAACACATTTAAGATAATTTCCAAGCATCACATTTGAACTGTGTCCAGACATAGCTGGGATTAGGAAATGCATTACAGTAGATGTGGCTACCTTCGCACCCATGCCAGTAATCAGGGTTGGCATGTCCTCTCTTGTTGCATACTGGAGTGTGTGTTTCTCATTAAAAATGTGCAAAATAACCAAAGCTAAGTTTAGCATTTTACAGACTACAGACGAACCTTTGAGGAAAACAACAGCATCCACATATCACCCAAGTTTATTATTCTCATTGACCAATAACAGTTGTCCAAACGTGAACGTACTATATTCTTTAGATAGTATCTGCTGTAAAGGAGAGTAGTAAACAGTAATTAAATATTAATAAGAATCATAAATGATCTGTTTCTCTCCTGTCATCGACTATAATGACTGATTCATCTACAGTAACTTGATGAATTACCCTAATTTTTTGGAAAAGCGACACATGCCAACAACAACACACTTGTAAGCATCTGAAGTGATCACTCCCCTACTACAGAGTGTGTGTGTGTGTGTTTTGAGGGTGGGGAGGTCATGAAAAGGCAAAGCATCATTAAGCTGTCTCACATACAGTAATGCTTCATAGTTTTGCTCTGTGGCCACTCTCAAGCGAGGTGACAGCTTCCCCTATGTGTCATTAGAAAAACACAGGTTCGGCTTCATTTCAAGTTTAAGTTCAAAGGAGGTTCTTGTCATTTGTAGATTTATGAACACCTTGACAATTTGACAGTTCAGAAAACACTTTCATTACATCATTTATTTAAGTGTTTTAAAACCTCGTTTTGAACAGAATTTTTCCAAGATATTAGTGACTGTATTCACATATTCACAGATTTAGAGTGTTCCTCCAATCACCATGGAATCCTCTCAATCAGGATCTTTTTCACTCATATTACAGTTATTCAACAGTTTTTTTTTTTGGTCAGGCAACTCAGTTGAGTCAGTTTAATAAAATATGAAGTTTGTGATTCTAATCCAATATACTTTCATTCAGCAAACAAAGGTAGGAGATGGTTTTTACCACCAGTTAAGAGCATAGGCCTGCACACGGGACGGAACAGGCATGCTTTTTGGTCTACGACTGCCTTTGAAGGATTAGCTGTCCGTTCTCTGTGCACGCTGAAAGATAATCAGTTGTTCCTTCACAGCCCCGGCTCTATACGTGGTAACACAAACAAAGTGATGCAGATGGCACTACACTACATTACGCTACACTACGATTCCAGCCCTGTCAATGGGCATCCAATGTAGAGCGCTAAAGGTATGTGTTTGGATGTTGAATATCAAAAATCAAAAATATCAACAATCTTTCTCAAGCATTATACCAATTGACCTTTCCCAAGCCCCGCCCCTTTTTGAATGTCCTCCATTAACAGTTGAGCATTTTTGGAATCTGACGGAACCTTCCATCAACTGTCTGTTTTGCTGTAATAGCTTTCTATGGTGTTTTGTCCTACCTAGTTACAGTAACTAGGTAGGACAAGTGAAACCGGCAGGGCTTTGATTGCCTACTAGCACCTCTGTTTGAAAATCATCAATGCATTGTTCTGATTGGTTGAAGGTGTCCAAGCAGGTGTCAATCGAGACCATAACTGACACACATAAGTTTTACCATGCTATTGAAATACTTGAGATACTAATATGTTGAGTGGAACTCAATACAGTATGGAGATACATACAAGACAAAGCACACAATTATAACGTTTTACAAGGGACCCTATTTAATTCATCCTGCCCCCTTGTGGCCAAAATAAAACACAATAAGACACTAAAACCTTATAAATGTGAATGATGTCTTGCAATTAATCTGTCAAATTAGTAGTAGTAGTTTTGACTAAAAATGCTGTTCTATACAATGTATTTCTTAAGGAATGTCCAACATGAAAACAGAAAACCAACATGATTGATAAAATGCTGTAACTGCAAATATGTATTGTTATTCTATCAAGTAAGCTACTTTCCCTTGCCTTACTTAACATGTGCATTCCAGTTTTGTCCATTGAGTGGTGCGTGATCAGTGATCCAGATGTAAGCACTATTTTATAAACTGAGGCTTCCCCTGTTAGAAGTGGATGGGAGTTCCTTTACTTAGCAAGTCCGCTGTGCTAAATGTGCCACTGGCAAGAAAACACATTTCACCAGGATGAGCGGGGGATAATAATGGAGCAGCATGCCGCTGATGTAAACAAAAGTAATATGACTCTACCAGCAGAAATACACCCCCAGATAACACCATGGGAGGCATACCACTTTAAATTGCAGTGTTCCCAAAAGAACAACAACAGGCATTGAGTTTGCCTGTCCATTATGAATATGCATTCAGAAGGTGGCCATACATGAGTCCATGTAGTTACTGTAGTTGATATGCTGCTATGTTCTTACACCCTAATAAAACCCTAATTAGAGGAGCAATCACTTCCTGGTGCTTTATTGAAGCATGCTACACTTGTATTTGCCCCAGTTGTAGAATTATAATTGTTACATTCACTACACCATTGGGATCACAAATCCCCACCATATAATCATCCCTACTCATATCACCTAGCAAGCTTAATATGTATATATTTCCTACACCTCCAATGCACAAGAAAAAGTGCGTGAAAAGTCCAGCAAAATGAAAAAATATGTGCATGCAAGGTGTGTATGCAAGTGTGTGTGTGTGTGTGTGTGTGTGTGTGTGTGCGCGCGCGCGCGTGTATGGGTGTGCGTGCGTGCGTGCGTGTGTGTGTGTGTGCGTGTATGTGTGTGTGTGTGAGTGAGTGAGCGAGAGACAGGATCAAAGCTAATTCATACACAAAGACACACCCACCAAACCTGTGTGCCGCACAGCTACCCCAAACACAAGTTAGCCAAAGCCCAGCCAGTATTTATGTGTAATTATATTTTTACAGATAGAGACATTTACACTGTATTCTACAAAAAGTAATTATATAATAATAATAATAATACTTAAATCAAATAATAATAAAATAGAAAACAACAACAAAAAACCCATCCACATCGACATCCACAACATCCACTGCAAGTTTGCAGTGAGCCTGACATCACCTAGGTCAAGCAACTGAGAAGTACTCCACACACACTGTGCAGCTATGCCTTTACTGTAGCTTACGTGGTGCAACGGGAGGAGTTCACCTTTAGACCTCACAAAATCTGTTTGCTTTTTTGGTCTCCAAAATCATGATCGGTTTGTGATGGAACACTTGCAGCAGACAAGGATTCTAAGCGTCAACTAAAGTGATGTTGGTAGACGTGCAGGTATTCAGGGGTAACCTCAGTGAATGTGGAATACATTGTTTTACATTTACATTGTACATACATTGTTTTTCATTACCCTACATTTCAGTACCTGAGATCTCCTGCAGTAAGTAGCATGCACAGTGTTATTGTAATAAATAAAATACATGATATTTCAAACAGTATATTAAAGGATATAGGAACTTTTTGATATAGTGTTGGTGGGGGTTCGGGGTGAAGCTGTGGTTAAGCTGATGATGATGATGATGATGATGATGATGATGATGATGATGAGACTTACCTCTGCAAAGGTTCTGCTCATTGAGAGTGAATCCGGGACTACATCGGACTGGTCTACTTGGTGGGTCCTGCGGTGGCAGAACGGGAATGACAGGGGTGGTGGGCTCCACCGTCTCGATCTGCTGCTCATTGTCGTTACTGACAAAGATGCGTGCGCTTTTGGGGAGGCAGAGGTATCCACCGAAGTGGTTGATACACTTCATCCCCCCTTTGCAGGCATCATCTATCATTTGGCACTCATCTACGTCTAAGAGGAGAGCAGTGAAGGAAAGGAATACAAAAAGATCTAAAGAAAATGACTCTAAAGTGAAATGACATTACAAACTAATCAAAAATAATGCAATTTATTAAATGTGTGATCACTAACCAATAATTTCACGAACCACCTAAGACATACCTTTGCACTGTTGCCGAAAAGGATCATATTCATATCCATCTGTGCACTGTAAAATAAACAAATTGAGAGAAAGAACAATCGTTTAGTGAATTCAGTTTAGTCCTGAATTCTCCATCAGTAGCTACACGATATCATACACCGTTGTGTGCCATATAGCCTATTGTACAGTAGCCTACATACAAGCGGTCTTATCTCGTCTTTGTTACTGTACCTGCATCATTACACGCAGAGTAGCTACAGTAGCTTTTAAAGCTGAAGGAACCACCACCAGCACGCTTACCGTATAGGTGAAATGTTGTTCAGCCTCCTGGGAGAGGACGTGTGTGACGATGGCGCAAAGACACACACAGATTCCGAGCATTTCGACGAAACGTTGGAGCTGAACTGCAGAGAGATGGATACAGAGACGAGAGAGCCAAATGCATTGAGAATGCAAGATCATTTTTTTTCTTGACAGCCTACACGCTTTAATACCAGTTATTACATCATTGAAGGAATTGCTAAACGAGTCCGAACATCTCCCGCTGCTGGCCTGGTGTTTATGTTGGAATAGCTCCAACAAAATCCGCGACTTCACTGAGTGAAGTGTTTTTCTGCTGTTTTCTCCAAAAGGGTTAGTGCGTAATGCGCGTAAAAATCGTGCGTAAACACGTCTTGATATGTCAGTCATTGACAGGAGAATAAACGTGTTAAATTAGTCATGCAATGTTAATCGACTTGGCCTAATAAAGTGTGGGGAAACAAGCGTAGCCTATTTATAAGTCATGCAAAACAATTTATTTAGTTATAATATAAATAATACAATTATATCTGTCGGTGTGGAGACTCGTAGGTATTGTACAGATTAATATTGCTTTTAGTTTGTTACCCTGGGTCTTGAAGACATACTGGCATTTTATAGCTGCCCTTACCTTACTGTGAGAAAGGAAATATCTCCCGTTTTGATGCAATTCCAATGGTGCGCGTATAGCCTGGAGTAATCTTTCATCAAGTGGTGTGTTAGATGGAGCCGGGTAGTTGGAGTGCAACACTTGAAACATGCGGTTTGTAAGGAATGTAGGAGGCGGTGTAGCGAACAGGTTGAGCGCCGGGTACAGTAGAATCACAGGGTTTCCTGCACCGGGCTGTCCAAACATGCACTTCGATGATCACAAGGTACCGGAGATTTGCTCCCTCTATAGACGGTCTATATAATTGCCAAGGTCTTCTTAAAACTGTAAACACGTCTTTATAGGAACACCAGCTAATAATACACGAATATATGTTTTGTTCATCGTTGCAATTTATACTGTATGACATGCTTCTGTGCTAACCTTATGACCCCACAGGGATACATTATTTTAATCTAATCAACTCTCAGGCCATTGCATCCATTTGCGCTCCCTGCAGATATGGCTGTGTAGGACACCAGTGGCTGTGTGTGTGTGTAACAGGTGGTACAACACATATGGTGAAGGCCTCTGTCAGCAACCAGTACATTAGCCTCTAACACATATCATGGTGTTTACAAGACGCTTGCATTTTGGGAACATCTGCTGGACTTGGCGAGCGCTCCTGGATTTCCCACGGGTGAAGAGACAGTGATTACGTGCGTGTGCATGTGTGTGCGTTCCAACAGCCTCTTGCGAGTGTGAGTGGAAAGGGGTTGGACTTGGCATCATCGCTAAGGCCTGACCTCCTAACCCCTACTCGGGGTGTGGATGGGCAGAGGATTACTACAGGAACATTCTGCAACGTGCCACACAGGTGTGGTAAAACAACGCCGCTCAAGGCCTAATATCACGGCTAAATCCGCTCCACCGCGCATTTATACCTTATTCAGAGGTGACCAGCTGAACCCTTTGATGCTCGTTAAGTTTACATAAGAGATGCATACCGTAAAGCCATTCGTTGGCCATCCATAAGATTGGCACTGCATCGCGTCTTGCATTTGACAACAGCTATCAGTTACACTTGTGTTCATTTGATGAGTGAATGCACCAACAAAGAATGTGGCATACGCACAACTATGTGATAGGCAAGTAAATCAGCACGTTAACACGGACTACCTGTGCAAAGGTTTAGACTTTTTTTTCTTTTCTTTTGGGTTTATTTTACTTGGCAAGACACTCGGCAGATGCATATATTAAAGACAGATAAAACACTTAATTAATCAACAGAGTTTTGACACATTTTTAAAGAGGTTAATAAAATAGTTATACCCAGATTGACAAAGAGAGGACGAGAGAACATTCTCCTTGGTGTTATTTCTCACTGGACCCAACGGAGAGAGTGGTGTAAGCAAAACAATGAGCAAACGCTATGATGGGTGGGTACCTCCCAAGAGCATAATTGTTAGTGTGAGAAAATCTCAATAGAAATGTTATTCATGTCGATAATCATGCAAACATCCCTTCTCTCACACAGGAAGTATTTCTACACCAAATGATGGGGAGATGGGGACAGAAGAGAGACATGTTTCAGGTTAATCTAGGGAGGGAAAATGCTAGTTACCCAAGGGTACAGTTTCATCCTTAGTGAACAACAGTTGAACATACTTTACTGTAGATTTAAACGTCAGAGTGATGGATTGGGCCTTGGCTTAACATAAGAACTGCAACTTCAGTTTTATGACATCTACTGTGATCTGTGTTATTCAATACCCCTGACCAGTGCTGCCTCAGTGTGTGTGCACGCACATGCAAACTTTATCTCTTGGATGGTCTGCATTGTGTTAAATAGCTCGACAGCAATACTTTGTGCGTTTTAACAGAAACACAACAGTAGAACTTAAAATCTTTATTTAGGACACAGGAGCAAAACCATGAATGTCACACAAAGCACAGCAACGCACCATTCTCAAATAATCCTTCATCATCTTCGGACTAAAATAAGACAATGACGACGATTACTTCGATGCTGAAGGCAAAGCATCGGGTACTGTTGGCTTTTCAGCATCGGCCAATCAGTTCCTGATGCAGTACCATCCACATCAGAGAGCTCTGCCTTCACCTCCAGCCTCTGCATGGAGGGGGCCACATCATTTACAACAACGGTGGATAGCACTGTGGCTTCACAGCAAGAAGGTCCCGGGCGTTAACCCTGGACGTCCCAGCCTTTCTGTGTGGAGTTTGCAAGTTCTCCCCGTGTCTGCGTGGGTTTCCTCCAGGTTCACTCTCTCAGCTCCCAATCAGTGCCGTTGACCAGAGACACTGGCCTCTACCTTGGAGTTGGTCCCCGGGCGCTGCACAGCGGCTGCCCGCTCCCTTGAGGGATGGGATAAATGCAGAGAACAAACTTCGCTGCATGCATGTGACAATAAAAGCACCTTTACCTTTAACGCGTTTAGTCCATCGGCACAGATGCTCCAGACGCTCATTAGGCACTCATTATTCTATTCAACCTGCAGTGATACAATGGCAACACTTTACAGTGGACATCATTCTAAGCCAAGATGGCAGCACAAGCATCTGCGGTGTGAATCCCATGAAAATTCAGGGTGAGCGTTGCAACTATGAAAGAACTGCGAGTCATGGCTCTGCACTTCAAAAGATTGTAATTTTCCTGATTTAAGATTTTTTTCTTTCTCTCTGAGGAAGGGGGACACGGACGGCTGGCTGGAATGACGACCAGAGAGAGAGAGAGAGGGGAAAAGAGAGAGAGAGAGAGAGAGAGATAGGGGGGGTGTCTGTGAGATGCGCTTGTGTAATCGCAGTGACATCTTCATTGAGAGCCCTCCTCCTCCTCCACCTTCTTCTTCTTTCCCGTGTGCGCCAGGGGGGCGTCGCCAGTGCCGGCCGATCAGGGCGAGAGAGGCCCGGGCGGCGGGCGGCTGTGTTTAGCATAATCCCAGACGCCATTGTGAGAGGAGCCAGTGAACGACTCACAGTTGCCAGCTGAGATTTGGCCAAAACACAGCAGAAAAACGCAAAGGTGATGAGAAGAAGACGGAGCAGGGATGGGATATATGATATTATCGTTTATCGTGGTAAAATACTGACAGTAATTGTATCGTGGTGAATGTCCATTATCAGGATTATCGTGAATATCCTCACGAGTAAGAATAATATAAGTGACTTGGAAAAAAAGCTGTGTCGCTCACTTGTACAGTCCAATTATTTTGATGTAATTAGCCTGCATCTTTCCAGTCCATCACCACTATGGCTGAAAGCCACAAAAAGGATACATCGGATTTGTTGAAATACTGGTTTCAAAACAAAAACAATCACACGATCAATCACAAAGATACAATATGTGTGTCATGATACAATGACAATGTTTGTGTTTTAACAAAATGTAAGAACATTGTTACAGTATGGTTGTGTCCCTTTTTAATAATATAATAAATAATCGTGATAATATAATTTATCTGAATTATTTTGGCCAGGATAATCGTTAATTTAATTTTTCATATCGTCCCATACATAAGAGAGCAAGAAAAAGAACAAGAAAAATTAGACAGACATGTAAAGAGAGAGGCGCATCATCTCCATTCACTCCAATGCAATGTTTTTGTCACAGCAATGGCGGACTGTGGAGCCTCAAAATAGTTCCCGAAAGTTAGCCGAAAATACTAAAAGTACCCTATAAATTATATTGTAAATGTAAACCAATGCATTTGTAATAATGACCAAAAATGTAAGTTCTATACAGTCATCTGAAAAAGATTGTACACCAGTTTTTTCATATCAGGACATAATATCAATCATCTGTTCTTAAGCAGGTCTAAATATTTTGGTAAATGCAACCTTAGACAAACAACAACACATGACACAATAGACCATGTCATGATTTATTTAACTAACATAAAGCCAAAATGGAGATGCCATGTGTGAAAAAATAAGTACACCCTTACTAATTCCAGAGGAATTAAAATGCTAAGTAGCAGACAGATGCTGCTAATCAAATGCCCTTGATTCATTGATTATCAGCAAGTGTGACCACCTCTATAAAAACCAATGTTTAAGCATTTTACTGGTCTGGAGCATTCAGGTGTGTGTTAACACAATGCCAGGCGGAAAGACATCAGCAATGATCTTAGAGAAGCAATTGTTGCTGCCCATCAATCTGGGAAGGGGTGTAAGGCCATTTTTAAACATTTTTAAGTCCATCATTCTACAGTGAGAAGGTTTATTCAAAAGTTGAAAGCAGTTTTCAATCATCCTAGGAGTGGATGTCCCATCAAATTCACCCCATGTTCAGACCATGCAATTGCAAGAAACCCAAGAGTTACATCAGATTTTACAGGCCTCAGTTAGCATGTTAAATGTTAAATTGCATGGCAGTACAATTAGAAGAAGACTGAACAAATATTGTTTGTTTTAAAGGGTTAACAGGAGAAAGCCTATCCTCTCTGCAAAGAACATTGCAGCATGGCTTAAGTTTGCAGTTTCATCTGAACAAACCACAAGACTTCTGGAACAATTACAGTAGCTTTAACATCACTGCCATCCTGGCCATTCCAGGCGAGCATGGCGTTCTTCCTGGTTGGACAGCTTGCTGCCATGGTTTCATGGGTCAGATTTTGGTCAGAGTTATTGATTAAAAACACTGGTTTTCAAAGTGTGGGACAGTCAGGAGATGAACGGTTTCAAAATAAAAAATAAATAATTATGTTCATATTTATTTTTTTATTTGAAAGTTTATTACCTTTAATAAAACGTGCATGCATTTTTAATATTAGTATATGTATATTTATGGATTTTTATGCTGTGTTATGCTATTCACAACTCCCCCTTCTTTACACACATAAACGTATGAACCACTTCTATATGCAGCTCAGAAAGTTTGAAAACCACTGGTTTAAACGATGATGCACTATTCTTTGTGGATGCAAGCTGCAGAGCTGAGCTGCAGCTATAATCTCAAGGGAGCTGTGTTGCAAAGGGCATATTGGACAGACTGTAGAATCTCTCCAGGTGATTGTGAGAATATAAAGCACCATCACAGTTGCCTGCAGAGATTACCCAGTCTGTCCGTGTACTTCTCTCTCTCTCTCTCTCTCTCTCTCTCTCTCTCTCTCTCTCTCTCTCTCTCTCTCTCTCTCTCTCTCTCTCTCTCTCACACAACTCAACATTCAGTTGTGGGTATGTGTGCTTTTGGTGAGGCATCTTTAAGAGTCAATTTGTAGGAGATGGTTAACATAGATCGGGATAAAGACCCCAAAGCTAACACCCCTCTGTTCTTCTAGGCCTCTGTTACCATAGTGACAAGGCCGGGGCACGTGTCTTCCATTGTTGTGTGGTATCCTCCAGGGTCAGCCGCACGCCCAGTTAGAGGTCAAGTGTTACCAAGGCCTCTTGCTAAGGTCACGATTCACCAGCCTTCAGGTTTTGACCCCCACCAACCACTGAAACAAATTAATGGATGGGGGAGACAAAAGACAAATAAAGTAGACATAAAGGAACATTTTGCTTGTGTCTTTGAACAAGCACTGAATGCTTAGTGAGCAGTTTAAGATATTGTGAGGTTTTACAAAACATGTACTGTGTGGTAACAACCTGAATAATCTCAAGTTACATTTTGTCACCCTCTTGTGGCTAAGTATGACTGTTAAAAACTGAAAATGCTTCTAAAATAGTTTTAAACTTGGGAGACAATTGAACAATTATTACGTTTTATAAAAAAACTGTACAGTATTCCTACTAGGGTCAGTTAAGTATTGGACGGGCTTTTATTCTTTTTTGATAGTCTAGAAAGTCACAGAAGACTTAGGAATTAAAAACAATGATGATAATATAGAAATATAAAATATAAAATAATGATTACATATTTTCATAGTTGAAACAATTAATTCCTCTCTTTAATTGGATAATAAACTGTAGTAAAACCATTGAACTCTATAGCTTTCTTAACAAGTCACCATACCGATATAGGCGATTAATTATCCATTTGGTCACTGTATTTGAGAAACTTGAACCAAATCTTTATTTTTTCTCATTACACACAGATTGGGTTCCAATGTAGTTCAATTTAAGTGGCATTACTCTCATGGACAAAAACAAGACACATTTGACTATTATATGTAAAAATGCATGACCAGGAAAGGGTTTGACCGGCATTGTTCAATATCCCTGTAATAAAGCAAAACAATAACAAACAAGGTCCACACATTATAGCAAGGCTTTCCCGAGAGGTCCAGGGAGCCTAGATGCATGACGAGATATTGAGGTCATCGAGTTGTGTTGTTCAGGCGTTGACAAAAGAAAAATCTTAAGTTTATTAAACAGAACAGGCTGACAGTCCACACTTTGTTAGGCAGTGAATGAACAGAGTGGTTTTGACAGGCCTAACCTCTTAAGCTTCAGGTCCTGCTGAGCCCGGCACAGCTAGAGCTAAATACCATCTGTCCCAACTTCATGATTTCCCCCCCGTACCCCTCCCAACAGTTTAGCATAAAAATCATGCACAAATGCTATTCCTGTGAATAAAGATGATGCTTATGATTTGATCAAATGTTTGAAAAACATTTGGAAAAACTGGCATCACCCTCAAAATAGACGTGCCACGTCTGCTCCAACAATGGTGAAACCGCAGCTTTGGAAGCTGTGAGAGTATTTTAATTTATTTAAAACTTAAAAAAAAAAAAAAAAGCTTTATGAAGCTTCTTGCAACCCAGTGGGAGCCCCGCGGCTCTGCCTTGATCCCTAAACCTGGGCCCTACCTTGCATGAGTGGGCCTGCTGGAACACAAAGTAGCCAGAACAATAGGAGTTACCAGCCAGAGCCAGGAAGGACACCGAACAACCTGTACTGATATTCAGCCTAAAAATCACTGTCCTTAGTATCAGTCCTGCCTCACCAGAAGATGGAATTAACGTTGAATCATTAATGATTAAACGATTGCCTGTATTTCAAAGCTTAGAGTAAATATGTAAACATTTTAAATCCCACTGTCTCCATCATACATTGCTCTAGCGAACAGTTGAATATAAAAAAGCTTAGTTTTCAAATAGTGTTTTTAAAAGAGATACAATTATCATCTCCTTAATACAACTCAGCCTAATTAGAGCCCTTTTTTCTATTTAGACACATCCAGTCATTATTTTATTTCAATGCTGTGGTTCAATTAGTAATATTTTGAGGAAACCTTGTTTATATAATCAGAGACCATGTGGTCCCAACCTGAATTGATTGGCAGGATTACGAATGTGTCTTACTTGAAACGTCTTAGCAAGTCTATTCATTATCGTGAATCACTGCATTTTCATCACTTGAGCATTCTCACAGTGACTCATCAATGTGAATTTGGAGGAATCGTTTATTTTACGCATTGCTGACTTCAACGCACAATTAAGGCAAGGCAAGGCAAGACAATAACATAATATCAGAGTGAACTTGGGTTCCTCGTCCTTTCACAAAGCTGTCTAATCCGTTAGCTGTCACCTAGCGTTAGGTGCAAAAGATGACCCCCGGCGCCCTGTATACGATGTGTTCTCTTGAGCTCTTAATTAAGACAGCGGCCCTCCGCTGCAAGAGCACTGCTCTTCCCGCAAGTAAACAGACACAAACGTCAGTTGGAGGAAAACGTATCAAAGGAGAGCGGCGCAATGTGCAAATAGGGCCGCATTACGTAGCGGGCCTCCTGGCGAGCCATATTGTTCTGTCTGTTGATGGTCCTGTTGGCGCTGAGGTTTGCGGGACCAGATTTAATTGATTGGAGTATAAAACCAGAGTGTATGAATGTTGAATGAGCGCATATGCACTCAACCTCAGCATTAGTGTAGGGAATAGGATGTGTGCGCGTGTGCGCTCGTGCATGCGCTCGTGCGTGCGCGTGCGTGCTCGGACAGGGAGCCGGCTGCTTGCATTGCGTACCTGCTACATGCTGTGCCACACAGACGACCCCGTGGCATCCCAGCGGTGCACGTCGCTTGAACACGATTGAGGTGAGCCCTGAGCTGAAGTGACGTGTGTTTTTGTCTCAGGCCTTCCGTTAGAGGCACCCCGATAATGTAGACGTGAACGGAAGGATAGCACGCTCCGGGGGTGGGCGGGACGGGTGCTCAATGACAGATAGGAAGGGAGGGTGGACGGAGAGGGCTGTGGCAGGGTTATAAGTGCACCGATGGCCAGACAATGAGCGCAGTGAGACCGCTGTTATGTGCTGCATACGAGGCATGTGACAATACCAACCATACGCTACCAAGCACGGTGCGTATTGGTTATTGTATGGTTCGTAGCATGGGCATTGCAAAAGCACATAAGTCTCATGTGCAGAAAAGACCAAAACGCACGCACGCACTATTGTGCTGAGGAGAGCGGCACACTTTCCTATACAATCCTAAAGGGTTTTATATTGCCAAGCCCTCTGGTGTGTGACTAGTGTCTGGTGTCCACTTAGCTCTTGTAGTGCAACTGCAGATGAAATGAGGCGATGACACATCAGATTCTACTGTCCGGACAATATTTACATCCCCGCTCTGTAATTGGACACATAATTTCTCCAACCGTTCCTCTGTCACATCTCTCTCTTTCCCTCCCTCTCTATCTCACACACAGCAGACTATATGATTATAATTTCATAGGCAGCACCAGTGTCATCAGTCAGTCACCCGGGCAATATTCTGCCATTTAAATATATGTGTCATGTATATATGAGCGGGCAGTTGATTTAGTCCTAATGGAAGTCTGGCCGTTAGCGAAGCAGAATTCTCTTTCATTTTCGAGCCAAGCAACTTTCTCCATCAGATCTCCCTCTCACCTAAGGCCACGTTAACATAATCAGCCAAGTTACACGTTGCAAGCTAACAAGCTACAGCGCATTATAGTCAACCCTAACAGACAAGTTGTATAGACAAGGCTTAAGAAGGCTTTTGAGAAGGAGCTGGCTGACAAATAAAACTGAGTTGCAAACAAGGGGATAATTTAAGGCGAACACCCGTGAAAGGACTTAATATTGAGGTAAAGTACGTTAAGTACAGAAATATGTAAAAAATGTAACAAAAGTTACATTTTTATGGAAAAAGGGGTAGAGTGTATTGTTTTGGCCACTGGAGACAAAATATATCCTGCATTATACTCTATGTGTTACGGTATGCTGTATCCTGCATTATACTGTATGTGTTACAGTATGCTGTATGTGTTACGGTATGATCCTCTGTAAGTGAATGCAGGCGCAGACCGAGGAAGCAAAGACAATGGCATATAGCCCAAACAGCGAGCAGAGTGCTCAGAAAGTTAAATAAAGTAGTGTAGTCGTTGTTGCAGGTAACATGACACACGAGAACATAATGAATCACGAACACTGACAAGCCAAACAAGGCAACAGATAAAGCCACGACTGGCCGCAGGTAACGGTGATTGGGATTGCTGGCAGGTGTGGCAGCGAGTGTCAGAGGATTGGCAGCCGCAGGTCAGTGGCTAATACTGCGGCGAGACGGAGCGAGGAAGGCGCATTTGGCCAAGCAGTCCCGGACGTTACAGCCAAACCCAATAATGTTCCTCAGATTCACATCTCAATCTGGAGTTCTGGAGTTCAAAGTAGTTCCTCATCAATTAAGAATTGCAGACAAAACGTTAATTCTGCTCGGGTGTTATGCATTACAACACATGTCAAAACACCTTGTCCAAAACAGTTACTAGATGATACAGTAAAATATTAGCCTGAAAATATTGTATCTATTTTATGTCTGCTGCCATTGTATTAGCCGTGATTGGGATGTTGCCGCTACAACCCTACGCAAACCATTCTAATTAGTCGTGTCTCACCAGGTCAGTTATTGGCTGGGTTATTGGCCACGTCTCAAAGCGTGTGGTAATAGGTGACCTTTGCAAAGAGCAATCCATGACAACCCAGGCACCACATCACTTTAGCAGCCACAATCAGAGAGAGCTTTGCTCCAAGACAGATATATGATAAATATAATAAAAAGAACCATGCACAACTTCATAAATGCTTCGAGCACACCTTGCTCCATTCACAGTATGTAGCCTAATATGAAGTTAGTTTAACCAAAATGTGGAAAATGATATCGGTTATGTTTTTATCACCGTTGCCTTATTTGGCAGTCCAAAAAAGAAGCAAAGAGGTAACTTTTCAGCTGACCAAACTATATTTCAACCTTGACCGCCTGTTTGATGTCCTGCTCTTATCATAAGAATGGCAAGTGCACCTGTGGCTTATCACACGCCTTCCCCTAATTGCTGCCCACTATTACAAAACACACAGAGCCCTCAGCATTCGCTCCCTCGCCCGTTATCCAAACCCAAGGTCTTTCTCCCCATCTATCAACTGCAGCTGCCTGTTGCTCCCTGCCATAGACCTATAGTACTGTATCTGACTGCATCCGGATGTTTAACAGCCAGTAAAGGTACAGGTATCTATGAGTTGGATATAATGACAAACATTAAACATTAAAAAACGAGTGTGATGTGGGCAGATGTAACAAAGAAAATAGATGTAGTGGTTTCAGGGCACAATTCAGAACATCTTGTGCGTGGAACATGTGGTTGATGTGGTGCTCTTGTCAAAGGAAAATAAATAGAATAGCATAAGCAGGTGACATCAACTAGGCCTACACACAGATATAAACAAGATGTCACGCAGACCAATAACATGAGCCAGATAGTAGTATTAGTGTGCATCTCAACTAGAGCAAAACATCCAGTCCAGCTGATGTTTTTTATTATCAGAAGTATTGTATGTAAAATACTGTAGATCTATCATGGTATTTTAATGCTGAATTTATATTATAATACAATCTTACAATATCATGATATAGGCTATTGACATAGATATTTATTTTGGCCATAATGATACATAATATCCTTTGATATGAAACAAACATGTGGCTGAGCAGCTGCAGTTTGTGTCAGCCTGGATGAATTGATTCCTGAAAACAAAGCCAGTGGTTTGGAGGTTTTAATATATATACACACAGTAATCAATAATAATGTTACAGCCAAAAGAATAATTTGAAGGCCGTAATCGCAAGGCCATTTCGCTCACCCCTATTTTGTTGCTTCATTATCTCAAATAGGATGCTAATACATATTTTGAACAGGCCAGTGTTGCTGTGTGTCACTCCTGTACATTTACGTCGCAGCAAATGAACAGTACCACTAGTTCACAGATCACGACAGCCCTCATCGCCTTGCAAAACGAGTAGTCAACTATCCCTCTTTCATTTAAAAATTATTTAAGGATAAAGGAAAATAAAATAGATACAAATAATTGAGAAAAGAAACCTTCAAAACTCAAAGGAGAAATAAAAGCGCATGAACCTCTCGTGGGGTTTCTTTTTGCAAACTGAAAGCTTTTCTCCAACAGCCAAATAAGACTGCCACTACAGACACGCAGTATATTGGACTGTAGAGGAGACATCACTGCACCTGTAAATTTACTTCTGGCCAATTCAGTATTCATATTTCTGCCTGGTATACAAGTGCGTAGCCACAGCACATTTTTTAACCGCAGCAAATGCGGAGACACGCGCGCTACATGAGTTATAGGGCAGAACAGCGGCAATAAAAACTCGTAAAATGTAGCATTGGTTGACGGGGTCCGCGCAGGTAAAGTGCTGCGTAATTCCAGCCCCGAGAAAAAGAGGGCTCGTGGGACCTGCCAAAGAGCAATGCGGCTCACTGTGCATTCGTGATTGATGGTCTCTCTCTCTCTCTCTCTCTCTCTCTCTCTCTCTCTCTCTCTCTCTCTCTCTCTCTCTCTCTCTCTCTCTCTCACTCTGAGCAATAGCTGACTGAGCAACATGTACATCTCTTACTCGCACACTTAAGTGGGCGCTCGTGTATTCTGTAGAGCGCCAAACTAATGCACGTGCGCACGGAATGCAGAGACATACACCTGTAGGGGGACGCACAGTGGAGGCGATACGGTAATGCTGTGCTGTGCTCACACACTGACTGTGTTTCTGATCCTGCCTCCTGTCACCTCTTGGTCTCCGGCGACTGCCAAGACATGTCTGCTCTGGCTGCAGTCCAGTCTGGGCTGGCTGCCACCATGGGCAGGTCTAGCTGAATGCTGCTGACACATCGCTAACGGTAGCCAGGGAGTGGAGACCTCGGGGAGATACTAAAGCGGCAGCGCAGCACTATTTGCTGAGGTTCACATGGATGGACGTTCTCTTTAAGGGGGAAACATATATAAACATTTGAAAGACTGATTGTGATTTTCAATAATGGGCTTCTGATATTAATAATTCCTGCGATATAGCTTTAGGCAGAATTCACAGCTGAAAACGAACGGTCATCGGGTGAAATCACACCATCTAAACAAATACTAGTTGTGTATTGAAGGAGGAACATAGGGCAAGGCTTTGTTGGTGATATCCAATCAATGCACCACTCTGTCTCTGTGTGCGTGTGTGTGTGTGTTTGGGGGGAAGGATATCAGTTTTACATGGGTATACAAAGGTATAATCCATATATTGAATAACAAAATTTGATTATAATTTCCTTAAACATATTACACATGATCTTTGTTTATTCCTACAATGAAATAACGGGATACCTTACACCTTAAAAATGATGAATAAGTCAGCGTTCATATTATTACACATACAGTGAAAACTAAAGGTTTTCCCCAAAGGAGGGAGTACCGTATTTGAACAAACACACACACACACACTACTTTAACTAATATGTACCTCCATAAAACGGATATGGGCCGACTATAGGGTCATCACAGCCATTGTGGTTAGCAGCCCATGCAAACAAGCAGTGGCAGAAAGGCACATATGTCATCGCTGCACACAGCTATAACCAGGAGTGCCACTGATTGATGATGCAAACCCCTTCCCTAAAGCCAGGCGTGTGACCTCTGGCTCCTCTCCCCTTGAGGGGTTAAACTTATTACCCTTTGACCCCCATGACCCCTGGTGTGAAAGGAAGGAGCTTGAGGGATGACCACTACCACGGCCCTATTGGCTGCTTTCTGACCAAGCTACGGCCAGAGGGGTTGACCAGCCAAACCTCAAGGGAGTTGACCCTGGCCCTGCCACACGCTCTGTGGATAATACTATTAACGGGTCAATACAGACCAAACAGGAGGAGGAGGGGGCTCTGCTTTAACCTACAGGAGTGGAGAGGCAGGTTGTTTTGGGGACACATTTTCAGGATGGCTTTGGGGACGTTAGCCGCCGTTTACAAAGTTTACAAAGATGTATGAAAGGATCTGGGGGCATAGCACAAAGCAGGGACGTGTGGCCAAACAAAAGAAGCATTTCCAAAGAAAAACATTAGATTAGGCCGTGGTCGTTTTTGTGCACGTGTTTTGTTTTTGTGTGTTCCAAGGATCATTTCCAAGGCTACCAAACCATACACCAAAATAATGCCTTCATTTTAGCTTAGTCGTCCTAGCGACATTCACAATCAATTAACCTAAAGTTCAATATTGCACATAAGATACTATATTTCTAAAGATATGCTTTGAGTACAGTAGTCAAAGTACTGCTGCCTAAAGCTATGTAATAGTACACGTAGGAGGTGTGGAGCATAGGGTGGACATTTTTAAATACAGGCCTACCCACACCTAGGTGTAGCTTGAGCCCTACTACATGACAAAAACAGGAGCACATTGCTCACTAACAGGACTTTTGGGTTTAATTATGTTTTTTGACATAGATCTGTACACATTTCAAAGACTTAACTAAAAGAGAATAATTAATTTCAGTAATGTCGCCCTTTGAGTGTTTCAATGACAAATCAAAGTTCCTGTGAGATTATCCATTTATTTCTAATTTCTTTCAACTCGCCATTTAAAAATGAATGTTTCACTCCCGATGTAAGCATTAAGCCAGAAAACACTCAACATCTCCCCCCATAGCCCCCCACAAACACACCAACACGCTGACATCCTAAAAACACTACTCTGTGTTCAAGTGAATTAAAAATAGCATGGTCAAATTTTAAAAATACCTCGGTTATCCTACATGTGCTGTAACCATAGAAACATCACAGATAATGGACTGTAAAACAGTCAAATGTCATATAACGTATTAGATGTAAACAATAAAGCAACAAGCACTCATCATAACTACACCGTATCAAATAAACTATACTGTATATTACCAATGCAATGTAATAACAAATGGTCAGACTGAGCCACTGCTATAACGTCCATTCGGCTAAAGTTACCTAGAACTGTGGCTACAGCGTGTAATCAACACGCGCAGCATTACACACCCATACAATCATGCAACCATAGGCTCTCACACACACGCTCGAAGAAAAAGAAAAGAAAGAGAGACGCTGCTAAACGGCAGCAGCGACAATGTTACTGGTAGCAGCAGTTTGCAAGATGAGAGGCATCCAGGGAGAAGCTGAGCACAAAATACAGAAAGGATAAAGTGTCAGAGTGAGAGAAAGACGTGAAATAGTGCAGAATACAACCTTCCAAGGCAGCTGTGGAGAGCAGAGAGAGAGGGTGGAACACCTGCAACACCTCCCATGGTCTTATCCATCGCTCTTCAGCGTCCGCTCTCTTTCCGAAGAGTGTGTGACAGAGGATGCGCGCGTGTGTGTGTGTGAGAGTGGGTGCGTGTGTGTGTGCGTGTGTGTGTGTGTTGGTGGCTGAGGCAGGGTATCCTCCCCCTTCTTAGCACTGTGCCTCCGTAACAGGATGGAGGGGTAGGTGGGGCCACCGCAGTAAAGCAAACACACACACACACACACACACACGCACAGACGTACACCAATGTGTGTGTCGTATATATGGTAGATCCTCTGGGCTCTATCCTGCATCCACACTCATCCTCAGTCACTTCCCGAGTCTCTCTCTCTCTCTCTCTCTCTCTCTCTCTCTCTCTCTCTCTCTCTCTCTCTCTCTCTCTCTCTCTCTCTCTCTCTTGCCCCCTGCTCTCTTACTCTCCTCCCCCTCCCCTCTCTCACTGTGCCACTGTAACATTAACATGCTCCCATTAATCTGGATAGGAGACAAACATATGCTGTTTGCTGGCCGGTGGTCCACAACCTGCTAGACTTTTGAGTGTGTGTGTGTGTCCCAGTAGCCTTTAGTGTGAAACACCATAGCTGGCATTAGGCAGAGCAAACGTGGGTGCAAGGAAACATGAAGACAGCAGATATAGGGAGAGGCACAGTCCCGCTTATCGGCGGCGGTATCGAACACTTTTCAACCTTTTACCGTTGCTCTGTCGGCTGTGTGGCGACCTCCCCCCCCCGCCCCACTCTGCTCTGGTCACAAAGCACAAAGCCCATCCGAGTCGGGGAGTAGCCATCCCTACATAAATCATTCCATTATTTCATTGGCCGCATGTTACATTGAAAATATTGAGTGGGGGGGGGGGGGGGGGGGGGGGGGGGGGGGGGGGGGGGGGGGGGGGGGGGGGGGGGGG
>JAODUK010000007.1:2930633-2977267 GCA_027564635.1 Typhlichthys eigenmanni
TTTTCACATTCCTGCGACTCTCACAGATGACGGATATTTCTAATCGTATTGTCAGAGCATTTAATTTTGTCATTGCTGTCGGGGTGTAAAGAGAATTTCAAGAAATATTACTAAATGTGCTTCTGAAGCAAATTACATACTCATCCTTTAACATTAAAACAACACTGAAACATTGAACATAACCAAAACGATGCTATATACTATAAACATGCGAACATTTTGGCCTAGTAGCTTTCATCAGGCCATGAAAAATAATTAATCATTATTTTTCATTAAAAAAGGGTGAAATTGAGATTGATATAGTTTATACAGCTCACAATGTCTGGCAAGATCCTCTCCTGAGCTTTGGCCTCAGAAATATGTTATGCACCAGTAGGGAATGACAGATGAATCAATATCGCTGTCATGGAACTTTAAGTCACTGCACTACATTTCAGATTTGAAACGGTCTGCTAACAGCTAACGCCCTGACAGAATGAACCGTCACAAACATGTTCCAGTCACTTGTCAAGGCCACCTGACCGCTTTAGGTCAGTCTGATATGATGTGGTTATTGACTCCGGTCACTAACCCGCCCAGTCTGCAGATAAGTCAATGACCAGAGGAGGGATGCTTTCCAGGGTGGGCACATACTCAACTATACTGTTACATTGCATGGGAATCTAAATAGTGAATTTTATTTTTGAACGCAATGCTTTCCAGTTGTATCCCAGGTGTAGACACATACTCAACTATACGGTTACATTGCATGGGAATCTAAATAGTGATTCTTTTTTTTTCGCAATGATTTCCAGTTGTATCCAGGCTTTAGACACATACGCAACTATACTTTTACATTGCATGGGAATCTAAATAGTGATTTTTGTTTTTCTTAACGCAATGCTTTCCAGTTGTATTCAGGGTTTAGACACATACTCAACTATACTGTTACATTGCATGGGAATAACACTTTTTTTTTTTTGAGGGTAAAACGCAATTTACACTATGTATTTAAACATTGTGGATGGGGAAAGGTAAACTGAAATTTCACACATTTGTCAACCAAGGACAGAAAAGGCATATGTTGAGTAAATGTGATTGCATCACTGCATTCATGAGATTAAGAGGTAAAACCCTCTGGGTGACTGGGTCAACAACATAGCTACCAGGAAACTCAGTAAACAAATGGTAATAATGCCACCATGATGAATGGCTATACTGACAATTTAATAGGAGAGGGGGGTGGTGAGAGACTGTTTGTCTTCATACTGTATGATACAGTGCTGCAGGGTCACTAACAGGCTAAAAAGTAATCAAATGGGTTTCCATGGCTGTAGGCACCGTCGTCACAAAGCCAATGCACACTCACACATACAGTAATACAGCAAGAAACACCACCACCTAAACGCATAAAAAACAAACAAAACAAAAACAGTCCCAATTCAAAGCACCTACACAAATCTAGCCCAACGATACAAACACAGAGGAACAGGCACTGATCAGGTGGGTTCTGTTTCTGTTTGTCATGGTGAACTCAGCACCATCTGCCACCATCTGCAAGCATAGTGAATAATCTGCCAGCTACATGTTGAGCTGTAGCTGGTGACAAACTGCCAGGACAGACTAGTAACACACAGGAAAACTACAACCAAGTCATTAGGTTCAGGGACTTACACCTGCAACTTACTTCAACCTAGCTACTCACTAAAAACCTTACATCACAGCTGCTGTATATTGTTTTTTATTAAGTGACTCCTAAATGCAACACTATGCATTTGATTATTAAATCAACTTTTTACCAACTAATTTACATGTCTTGAAGTAAATCCACTCTACCCACCAACCACCTTTACCTTTACCAACATTACCATGTTTGCTCCAATTAGTATAATGAATTAAATCATGCACCCATCAGTGGCAAGTGAAGTAAGAACATTACAAACAGCAATATAGGAGTTTTAAAAAAGATTGCTAAATGTATTACACTACTACAATACAGCCAGCATCTTCTGGAAAGAGTTGACAGTTGTGCATTATGTTGCAAATTCTCTCTTTGCCTGATTGTGAGTCACCATAGGAACTAAACCAGATGATACACTGGTGTATATAATGTTCCTGCATAATGCAGTATGAAAACCCACTTTGTAAATGAACTGGTCAGGTAAAAAGCAGTCTGAGCTATATCTTCTGCCATGTGAATATAATCATAAAGCCTGAGTCAATCAATACAAATACTAACAAAGTACACTATGACAATATATCAAGAAGAAAAGCAGAAGTAAAATGTGTCTATCTTATCTCCAATCTGTATCAAGAGAAATGTGTGTATAGGCTACTTACTCAGTTCTTATAGGGTCAGACTTCAGACTTGCTCTAGGGCATTTCTAAATAATGTAGCCCTGTGCATGGACCAAATTCAGCATACTACAGTATTTACTTGTGCAAAGCTATAAATGTTTACATAATTGGGCCTCTGCCAAGGCTGACCTGTGGTGAGGGCTAAGTGCATGGCTGCGGGCAGAATATAGGAGGAATAAACCACGTTTTCCTATTAAAGTCTGAAAAGCAAGAAACATTTTGAAAAATTTACCATGGAATCTTCTAGTATATGTACATTTTCAAAAGCCACAAAAGACCAACACAAACCACAGTGGATAGTGAGATGATATTAAAATATATTTAACAATTATAGCATTTTGGCAGGAGAGCCTAAATTCCAGCAAGCCCAGTACCAACCTATTTTGGGCATTTTATTATCCAACCTTATTTCTAGACAATGAGCAAACATACAAATTACTTTGGTCAAGAACAACAACTTGCTTAGAAATTGTTTTTAAATTACATTAAATTTAAAAAAATCTAATTCAAATGGAAATATTAACAAATATGTTTATATTACATTGGCCACTGAAAAGAATGAAATGAGCAATTGTGTTAGACAACCACCTACACTGCCCTTTTATAAACCATTATTGAATTCATGAACGTCAGGCGGGAGGAAAGGAGGGGGGGGAAGTATCTTTGAATATGTCCAGGAAGGGCAGAAGCCTAAGATTTCCTCTGTTTCAGCATGAGTTGGGCAGGGCTAACAAAGGCTGGAAAGTGGAAACCAAGGTGACTGCTTTTTAAGAATCAACATTTCTGCGTCAATATTTATAAAAGACGTTCTAGTTAAATGGGACACTGCTGACTGTGTTACGCATTCTTACTATCGCTTACTATCGTCCACCAAATACCAACATGCAAATGAGTCACTGGCTGTACGGTTCAGTGAAACTGGCTGAGGAGACCCTCCAGTCAGTTTCTTCTACCCAGACACCAAGACTCTACCAGACACTACCTAGTCCCAGACACTGCATAGACACTACCAAGACACTACCAAGAGACTACCAAGAAACTATATAGACACTACCAAGACACTGCATAGACACTACCCAGTCCCAGACCCTGCATAGACACTACCAAGACACTACACAGACACTACCAAGTCCCAGAAACTACATAGACACTGCATAGACACTACATAGACACTACATAGACACTACATAGACATTAGACAATACCCAGACACTACCCAGATTATACCGAGATAATACCCAGACACTACCCAGACAATACCCAAACAATACCCATACAATACCCAGACAATACCCAGACAAAACCCAGATAATACCCAGACACTACCCAGACAATACCCAAACAATACCCAGACAATATCCAGACAATATCCAGACATTACCCAGACACTACACAGACAATATCCAGAAAATACCCAGATAATACCCAGACACTACCCAGACAATACCCAAACAATACCCAGACAATATCCAGACACTACACAGACAATACCCAGACAATACCCAGACAATATCCAGACACTACCCAGACAATACCCAGACAATACCCAGACAATATCCAGACAATACCCAGACAATACCCAGACAATACCCAGACAATACCCAGACAATACCCAGATAATACCCAGATAATACCCAGACAATACCCAGACACTACCCAGACACTACCCAGATAATACCCAGACACTACCCAAATAATACCCAGACAATACCCAGATAACACCCAGACACTACCCAGATAACACCCAGACACTACCCAGATAATACCCAGATAATACCCAGATAATACCCAGACAATGCCCAGACAATACCCAGATAATACCCAGACACTACCCAGATAAAACCCAGGAATTCATAGTGAGAAGAGTTTATGCAACAAATGTCCCTTGTAATTACACTTAGTTGCCTGGCAAGAGAGTCTTGACTGCATGTAGAAACAAGGTGCAGCACTAGGAAAAGGGGAGGTAATGGGCATGAGGGAGCACAAACCATCATTTCCCATAGCTCTAAAGGCAATTCACATTAATAATATATCTTAAGGTAAGACATTTTCCCTGTAACTAGCTTTCCGCCGGATATTAGTCACAATTTAAGAATTCCCAGTTCATAAAACAGTTAATGTACTGTATTTATGTATGCCTAGGGGTTAGCAATCATCTCTTGAGTAATCACAGAAGAAGGATCAGTCATTTTCTACATAACCAGGTTCTAATTATTGGGTTGTACTGTGGACATGTAATTGGTCATTTGACATGTATTTTATTAGACAAAATCTGTTAAAAACTCATTCTCAATTGCAATAAAAAGCCTAGTAAGAGACAAATGCATATTGTGGAGAATGGAATACAGGAGATAGAAAATGAAGAAAATATTATTTCTAACAATAAACAGTGTAAAATACATAATTAAAAAGGCATATAATAGAATATGTATTCCATTATTATCTCTCTCAAGACAGCTCATCCACATGGCACATGTTGTATGCAGCAATAGTTTGTTGAGGTATTTCAAAGGTATCACCTGTAATAATATTGCAGCCTATACTTTTTATTTGTTCAATAGTGTTCAGTTAGCAAGTAAAGCATGTTAAGTATCGTAGGTTGAAACAATTTAAATCTTACACATTTCCCACACAAGGTGTGGTCTGTATAGCTATAATCTGAGTAGATTAACTGGGTAGTTGATGTTAAACACAATAGGCTGTATGCCTACACAGTATACAAAAATAGAATAAGATTTAGGAGACCATACGAGTGTCTGATTAAAAATAAGTTGAAAGAGCCTATAAAAAAACTGCCCAATGCTGACAATTAGTCAATTGTTAATGTTTTAACAATTGGTCTACTCCTAAATGAAAACCAATGTCTTTACCACTATCTTATTGCCACGTTTTATGGAAACATTAGGATACGATAGATGTAGACTACTATCACTGAATGGTGCCTACCTGTCCAGAAAATGAGCGTTCACTCCAATATTAGCCTTCGAATGTTTAGAAAAAAAGTTTAGAAATTCTGACTTACACAACCCATATCCCAGTGATGGTCAGAGTTGGAAGGCTGACAGGCAAGATCATCCATAAAGACATCTCCGATGAGATGTAGGTCTATAGTCCACTCGTCCCCGCCACCAGAAAACGTCCCCTTCTTTCTCCTCGGCCAGCCAAGCACTCTCTGCTCAGGTTCTCGCATTTAATTGCAGGTGAATGACATCTCTATCTTGATGATTAATATAGCTCCTCCTGGGGCGACGGTGAGAAAATAACTACAGGCAGAATTACAATGTTTACAACTAGCCCATACCCAATTCAAACAGTTTTTAAGCAGGCCTTTTAGCTGACACGACTGCTATGCGCACACTAAACACGTTGATTGTACGGGAATGACAAGTAACCTAGTTACATTAACTATACCCTCCTCCAAAAGTTTTTCGGGTCTTTACGACAATCTTTTGTCTACCTCGGCTGGGATCTCCACACCTCTGGAACCTGGAAGCCCAAACGGTCACCTCCACGCGGTACAGAGGAGGAAATGTGCGACAAATCGTTTAGTGTCTCGTCCTATTATTTTGTTTTTGCCGATAAAGTTCTGGAAAACCAATGGCCAGTTTTTCGGTTTGATTTGGAACGGAAAGGTACCGTTTTCCAGTCGCTATCCACATCACCGATAGTTTGAGTCAACTCCTCCTCCGTGTCCTATCGGTAGGGTAGGGATACGATGGATTTAATGTAACTTGCATAGGCTACCAAGTGGGAGGGTCATACACCGGTAAGTTAACTTAACACACTGCAAAACTATGCCGTGTAATTTGTTAAAATGCATTTTAATTATTAATCTAAACTCTATATTAAATAAGCGGTATATTGCGTTGTGTTGTGTGTCTACGAGACGCGCATGTGCGATGTGTGTGCAATAGCTTGACAGCACGAACTGAAGTCTTGATTCTAGACAAAGTTATCTAGCTAAACTGCAAGTGTGTTGTACTACTAAACCTGTCATTGAAATCTATCATTTGCGAATTGAAAATACAGCTAATTGTTTTATATTAAACTTTATTTTATTGAAAGGTTTACTGTTATATTAGCCTAACCTACAGAGAACTGGGTAAAACAAAACAATTCATAAGAAATAGGGTCAATCATATGCCAATACGTTAATTATGAAAATGAAGTTATACATAAAACATCAAATAAATAAGATACAATAAACACAAATAAATAGGCTAAATGTGTTTCTGCTTCCACCTAGCGGTAACTGCGCATATGTAAGCACTCAGATTCGCATAAATCAAGGTGGTGGTGGAGGTCATGGGTCTGATTGATTGTACCAGTGTCAATGGAGCAATGCATTCTATAAATACAGTAGCCGTTTTTCAAATGACACATAAGCCATTCAATTTATTTGACAGTAATGCTGGGGATAAATGTCAAAGGAAAATGTGCCCAAGTAGGCTATTACATGCGTAGTCAGATCAAATTACATCTCGAAATGTGAATGTTTTCCGGTTTATATTAGTAACATATAGCATGTACGCTATCATGTAGTCCAGGGGCCACAACCTTTTTGATATGCACCCTTTTCAAATGTTATTGTTGATCAGTGTGCCATCAACATTAAGTTCAATGACATTACATAAACATGCAATATCCAAATGATCTGTAATTGTATTCCATCCATAGGCAGCATGCATAGCAATATACAAAAAAGAAAACATTCTCCCATAATCAGGATATTGTAATTATGTATTAGAGTATGATACAAGGCTTCAATCCTTATGAAAACAAACACATCTGAGCTGAAATCATTATATAACATATATTAACATTATATTACATAACATTACAACAATCTTGGTCAGCTTGGCTATTAACTTCAGTTAGTTATAATGGCAGTAGGCTAATTATCAAAACAGGCTAATTAAGTGAATGAAAATAGCTATACTGCCATGCAGCTGCCATTGCCAACATGCTACTGAGTCTGCTAGTTGTGTGTTACTATTACTATTAATCAGAAGAAAGTGGGTGGGGATGCAATTCAACCAAAGTACCATAAAGAATGGGTCACAACTGCCATTGTCTGTGAAAGACATGGGCATGAAAGCGTGCTTTAATATAAAATAAAATAAAACGTTCTTGCACACTTATTGCCAGTGTGCCATTGGTTAAGTTACAGCATTCCCATGGTGGCACTCGTGCAAATGGTTGCTGACCCCTGATGTAGTCTATCTTTTGTTTCAATCTACACGTGTAAGTTTGAACATACATTTTTTGAACAAGCTTTAGGCTATGCTTACATGGCCTGTGCCACAACTCTGCTAAAGCCTAACGCTCGAACCATAACCCCAAATGCTAAATGCCGGGTAGAGAGGATCTGTGAATATAGTGTGGATTTTGTGTAGAAGGCGCATGCCATCAGACACACTGTAAAACGCCAGCATTCCTGCCTTGTGATCCAGGTAGACCCCAATACGAGAGGAACGCGACACTGATAGGTCTGTACTCTGATTATCGTGCACAAAGGAGAATTTAGACTCTGAGCAATACAAGCTCCAGGACTTGCTGTTCCAGCCCAGGCTGCATTCGTTGCCATTCCCTTTGCGTTGCAGTCCTCTGTAGGTAACAGCCACGTCTGTCTCTGTGCCTCTCCATTCCACCTCCCAGTAGAAGCGCTTCCCTGACAGGCCCTCTCTGCACAACACCTGGGTAAGAAACATGTCAGTGAACATCACACGTTGCTGTTTATAAAGGCTTCATTTGAATTAGCCCATTAATGTGCATTGCATCATGCCATTATGCATAACAGAATAAAACAGCATGCGGATTCTGATAACTTCATTTGTTAAATATATATTAATATTAATAATATTCTCTTAACTTTCTCCAAGTAATGTGATTGGTATGTTTCTGACCTGCTGCCAATGGTTAAATCTGTCAGGGTGATCAGGATAATTCTTGGGGTCAGTCATCATTGTAGCCTTTCTGTTCCCGTCAGACAGGTACAGATTTGGGTGGACACTATTGGCATCCAGGGTCAGCTGGCAGTAGTCTAGAGAATGATATAAAATATGCACATAGTATTATCTTATATGGGTTGTCCTTGTATTCCTCTTTCGTTGGGTTTATAGTTTATTAGTGGGAAGTGAGAGACGGCTTTGGCTCCCTACATCTTCTTGCTATACTCCTTTTGTACAGCTGGGGGCGCTAATAGCTAATTGATAAGGTTTCACCAAACACGTTCTGTGAGCAAAATACCTTTCTTTCACCAGTGGTTTCACTTTTTTAACCACAACAAGTTTAGTAATGCTAAGGGTTTCCAGGTTTTTGAAGATATAATCACATATGCCTATGGTTGCTATTTTAATTTTTTATTATTATTAAAATTAGATTACGTCATTTTAACATGTAAATTACATGAACTATGGTCCAATATGTTATGGTCAAAGCGAACCAGTTATGACCTTGTGTTTAAAATACTATACTCACATTTCATGAAATCTTCTCTTGCCTTTGGGTCTTCTCTCACCATGGAATCATTTCTCACCATCAAATCACTTCTAACCATGGAGTCGTTTCTGAGCATGGAGTCGTTTCTGAGCATGGGGTCATTTCTGAGCACAGAATCCCTTCTCTTTGTCTCCACTTGTTGTGTAATATAGACATCCTTTACTATGGGAGCAAAGAAGAAAACACTTAGTTTCAACTGCAGCCCTTTGTTTCGGCTCTCGACCTTAAGTATAGAGTCAAATTAACAAACTTGCTGCCGCGATTTTGTTGGTTTCCATTTTGCTGGTCTCCTCTACTTGAAATTTCAGTCCTGCAATGGCTCTCTTAGTGCCATCAAATGAGTAGTTCGGGGCAACTTTGATGTTGTTCAGATCTTCATATCCAGACGGCCCTGACAGAGACTGCCATGTCTGAAGTATAGAAATGGCAGATGAGAAACATTAATGTGATGATTAAATACAGTAAAGCTTGCAAGCAGAACATGTTTAATATTCTCTAAATAATTAAATAAAATAATGATACAAACAGGTAGGGCTGGGCGATATATCGGTATATACCGGTATATCGGAATTTTTTCAAAAGAGATATAAGATTAGACAATATTGTTTATATCGATATAGTTATATTATGCGTTTATTCATTACTTTTTCGATTTGTTCATCTCTATCTCCATGCCTGCACTTGGCCTGAGGGGTGGAGTCAGCAGCGGGTGACCACCAGAGAAAGCTCACATATGTCAATTAATGTCACTAAAAATTTTAAATGTCAAATTTCCGTCGGGTTTCCTGTTTTTTCTCTATGCCTGAAGGATTTAGCCCACTTTATAGAAAATACCGATATATATCGTGTATCGGTATTCAACCTAAATATATCGGGATATTATTTTTGGTCCATTTCGCCAAGCCCTACAAACAGGACATAATTAGATCAAAATTTGACATATTGTTATCTTAAGAACAAAGCTGTTTCTCACCAAGGCCAATTCTGGTTATTCTGTGAGAGTAGCTAATATATTAGAAAGTCTATGATTGATCATATTCCTGCCTCAACACTCATAAACATCTGTGCACTGTAGCTAAAAAGACTGTGTCCAGACCTGTAGGAAGTGTATGTGATCGTCAGTGTGCGAGAGCTTCTCCAAGTCAGTGTGTTTCTTCTTCATGAGTGTGATTTCCTCCTCCAAGCGGTCCAGCAGTATTTCTGCCTGTGTGACAGTGGACCACTCATGGGAGCGAATCATCTCCTTCACTTCATTGTACTTCCTCTCCGTGGATCGCAGCAGCTCAGTAAAGATCCTCTCATTCTCATCTAGAACCGACTGAGCTGAGTGCTGTTAAAATATATGCAGGGAAAGGAAAGGATGTTGATTCAAAAAAAGACTTATGCTCCATACCAGGCCTATTCATTTGGCTGCCCGGGGCCAAATGCGGCCCACCAACTGCCCCCATGTGGCCCAAGAGGGGATTGCACCCTTGACCACTATATCTTAGCTCAATATACTGTATAACCACTATACAAATCAATATATTACTGTAAATTAGTTATTATCAACTGTTCTACAGCCAATACATCATGACATAGCCTGTTTGTAAATGTAATCTAGTAGTCCAGACATAATAATCAACGTGATGAAATGAGTCTAAGTGACATACTGTATGTGCACATAGCTCCCGTAGCTCGTGTTAGTGAGGATAATTGTTGGGTGTGGTACTAGTCACATTTGAACACATACTGGTAGGAATACCTTGAATTCGGTGCCAATTGTCTACCCAACGTTTTTGTCTTTACTTTGTCTAACAAATTTCAATTGTAGAACACCGCATTTCAAACTGGACGCATGTGGGCGTGACTGCTATTTTGTTGTGCAAAAGCCTGTATGCCAGAGAGACTGAATAAGTGGCATCTTATAGAAACCCTTCACCATTGACGTGACACATTGAACATTAACCAAGCTGCTGGTGGATGCTCTAGTTTTCTCGCTATCGTAGACGCTCACGTAAATAATTTCCGCCAGATGCTATGCAATGTGCAACTATGCAACATTTCTATAGAATGCCACTGAGGAATACTCACCTTCCCCATAAGGTAATGTCCCTATGTATGTATTTTTCTTAGATTATAATGTACTCACTTTGACGGATTCCACAGCTTGTCTAAGGTCCTGCCACTTTTTCACTCTTTCATCTATCCTTTGTTGAGATTTGTGAAGTGTTGGCCCAAGCTGTTTCTGGAGATGAAAAGAGAAAATACAAATGTATTAATACAGTAGTATCAATATTAGTGGCTGGTCAAGCCGAGGCCACATAATAACCTCATTGACACAATTTCTGTAAAAGTTGACACTTACTTGTTTCTCTGTCCTTTCCGTCCCAGAGGGAACAATGTCATGGTGTTTGTGTTCGTCCATCATACAGAGAACGCACACAGATGTCTCGTCGGTGCGACAGAAGGCCTCCAGCAGCTTGTCATGCTGTGCACAGATCTTCTCTCTCATCTGGCCGGTGGACTTGACCAGCTTGTGCTTCATCAGAGCAGGGTACTCATAGTGAGTCTGAAGGTGAGTCTCACAGTACGAGGCCAGGCACACTAGGCAAGACTTCACCGCCTTCTCTTTTCTTGTTGTGCAGAAATCACAGAGGACATCCCCAGCTTTGGCCTGTGGTCTCCCTTGGCTGGAAGATCGACGGGATTTGGCAATGCTGCTGTATCTCTCTAAATCCAGAGTGGGGGTAGGATGAGACATTTTCTGACGAAGGTGAGATCCGATGGAAGATAAAGTAATAAAGCTGTCCGGTATAGGGTAGGTGAACTGAATTCACAAAAAATTGAATACAATTCACAGAAACGTGCAGAATAGAAGTATGCGAGGAGATGTTAAATAAGCATGAAGTATGGGTTTCTGATGTTGACTGCTTCAGTGAAACTATCTGAATGAAGTTTTGTGTGACGTGGAATGCTTGCTATGAGGTTTACTCTCTTTGTCAAACCGGAATTCCTAGTTGGATTGTGAATAGGCTATGGAGGTGTGGTGAGCCACACATCATTTCTTATACAAACAAGAGGGTTAAAACAAAATATTATGTTGTGGAGGAAATGTGAACACTGAAACATTTAAATAAAGGAATATTGACTATTGGAGCACACTATTTATACTTATATTTCCCTTGTGTAGGTTGAGGTGATTTAGTAAAATTGTGGGGGGAAAAAAAAACTAGCGAGAACCATTTTTTATATCCTTAATGCTACCACAATAAGTATTAATCCAAGTGGCATGCGTTTAATTGACCACATTTTATGCATGAATATAATGAGGTTTATATTTATTATAATAATAATATTTTAGGGGGACACCTTTCAGGAAACACAAGGTAATCTTACATGAATCAGTTACATCAGTGCTACACATACAAAACACCAAAAACTAAAGTGCAGTACACTAAATAAACACAGACAGATACAATTGGACAAACAGTGTAATAAGATGATCAGTGAGGCACAGTTGGAAAACCATGAGTGCAACACCTTCAGGAGACGATGTCAGAGAGGGAGGTGGAGTAGGTTGGGACATCAGATGTGTTTATCCAATCCAGGACAAGTCATCAAAAGGGATGAGTTATCACAATGAAATAATTCACTTTGCATAAATAGAGTTGCTAAACATGTTTTCAACATGTATTAGGCTTAGGCTACTTATATATATATGTGTGTGTGTATAGTAAGCAATATATGTATATTAAGCGATCGTATATAAAAAAATAGGCTTAGGAATACACTTTTTGTCATTATTAAAAAATATCTCCTTGTAGATTGCTAGTTTACCGTTCTCTGCCCATGATGAAGAAATGCAAGTAATAGTCGCCTACTTCTGCACAGCTTTGGCTCCTAAGGAGCACAAACAAAGCTGTGGCACAAAATTAATATACTAGCCTTCACAATGTGTTTCCAATGTGTGGGCGGAGCTTTTGAGGGGAGCACCCTATGGTATTGGAGATGCGTTTTTCTATTAATTTTAGGTCGAAACTTAGTTAACGTTCTCTAGAATGACTTATTATAGCCTTTATTTGGGGCACAGCACAACAAATCGTAATGTTCCGTGGGCGCTCCATGCCTATAGGTGGAGGTAGAGTTCGCTATGCTGACGAGGTAATTTCGTTGAAGTACGTCGGTGGTTCCAACGTTGGCGCCAGATGAGCTGTGGCGCCAGCTACACAGAGAGAGATAGCGAGAGAGGAAGACACACCAGGTTGACGAAGCACAGACAAGCTTGCAGCTTTCTTCAGTTCCGAGTTTGAAGCACATAAACGGGCTTTCTTCAGCAATCAAAAATACTGGGATAGAAAGGTGGGTGTGGGATTTAATGCATGGATTAACTTGATGTAGAACGATCTTTTTGTCATTTCTTGATTGACTTGAGTCGTTCAAGTTACAATAATATACAAGTAACAATATTGTGCCACAACTATACTGTACAAACATGATTAAGTGTAACCTTTGTGTTTTCATAAAATAAACATACATCCGATGTTAGCAGCGTTTGATCTTATAGTTTGTGTTTCCTATTTTGTATGCGCTAACTTTCATCGCAACACTTCACTCGCATTGTGGAAAATATACGACCGTGGGCCCATTTCACTATGGGATGCTCTATTAGAATAACACACAAAGCAATTGGAGATCTTCAACGTTAAATCATAACAGCGATCACTACCGGTACCCTTAGTTTATATGCCCACCATAGTTCGTAAACCTACCACACCTATCTTTATAAACCAGACTTAACTGTGTCGTATGGGCGGTTTAAGGAAGCTTCCGCTGGTAATGTTAAAGAAGCCACAAGCTACTGTGGGTTCGTTTTTAGCCGAGCTAACGAACTGTGTTAGCTGCTAGTTAGCTTGGCATCGTGGCTAGGTAGCCAACAAGCTAATTCTGTAGTTTTCTAGCCGCTAGCGCCAGCAAGGCCGCCATTGAAGTCGTGTGTACTGATTGTGCGACGTTGCCGCAGTAAGGAGGGCTTTCGTTTTGTAGCCAACTTACCTTGTGCTTTGTCATACGGAAATCGAGTAAGTCGATGTAAAAACAAATAACTTGCTATTAGCTAATATTCTGTCTGTTATTACGTGTTGTGAATTGTATTAGAATTGTATTAGTGTTTGATTTGACTTGATTCGTATGTAGTTACAGGGTTATCTTTCCCGGGCTTATGCTGAGCCTCGTCGCTTACACGCTAGCCATCTTTGTTTCTGTTAGCGAGCTGTAATCCAGGGGCTTCGTGTGGCACTTGGGTTGGTAAGTGTTCAGCTAAGAAAATAGACCTAGCATTGTGAGAAATGTCATATCTAAATTGTAGTGATAATATGTAGCTGCGCTTCAATATATTGTGCAGAATATTGGGGTCACCTCAAATTTTGTGGTTCTCAAAGGGCGGTAGCTAGCTAACGTTAGCTATTGGCAGCCATTTTACGCAAGCCTCTAATCTTGGCTAGCTGGAAGTGGTGGTGTGGCACAACAAGATGGCCTGTTAATACTGTGCGCACTGATAATTTCCGCGTTGGAATCGTATACACTGATTGTCAGATAACTGTTTATTATCAAATGTTAACTCAATAGAAACATTTAACTATTTAGTATTTCTACCAACACTACACTACTCGCTCGTTGCTTGCTATGAAGCTAGTTAGCTGGCTAAATCAGCAAACATTAGCTGCTAACACAAAACTGTTTGTAGTTAACCAGTTTCCCCCCCTACTGTAGCCAGCTAACTAGCTGCTATTTGTAGCTGTTACGGTATGCTAGCTATCATCAGGTGAGCGTAATGCCGATAAACATCACATACACTTTATTAGTGTACCATGTACTCCTAACACTATGTATTATAGAACAATGGGATGACGAGACACGGGCAGCTTGTGCTCCAGTGGTGCAGTGTGTATGTGAATAGGACAGAGGAACTAAATTTTGATGTAGCCCCCTCTAATATTATCGTTTGTGTTGGCTAGTCCACCTCTTGAGCACCAAGTCAGCTAGCAGTATGAGTCCATAGCCTAATTGTGAAACAAGCTAACAGTTCATTCTAAATGTATGGCCTCTTTTCACACCGGTTATTCAAAATGTGTTATAAATGTCTACAGTAAAGTAGAATATTCCATTGTCTTGATGCACACTGGCGCAATTGTATAGCATAAGCCATAAAACATTCCAAACGCCTTAAATCAATGTTCTGAGCATAATGTGGCTACATTTTGACACTGGAAAGGATATTTATTTTACAAGTTCACAAGTATGGTAAAAATAAAATTATACAAACACACCAATTGCATCTTTTAGTTATGTAATCTTGTACAGGAGTTTGCAGATCAATTTCTGGTTGTGGGTAATTGTGCTAATGCAAGAAAAAATGTGTCTGCTCGGTTTGCAGGTCTGCTAACTGACTACAGCTCCTTTGCTGTGCGAAGAAGAGCTGTTGAACCCCCAAATACCCTTTTAGTCACCGCACGGCAAAAAAACGGAGGTCGTTGGGCTGGAGTGTGTTCTCATGGCCGAGTCAGAGACTGAATGTGACACACCCGGCCTTGACACGCTTGGGTCGGAGTGTGTCATAGCCCACAGCCAGGTCGACCTTCACTATGGAGCAGAAACGGAGATCATGACTGAGGAAAAGCGTGGATTAGAGCTGGAGATACATGGCTCGGACCTAGCAAAGATCCAAGGTCTGGGAGCAGGGCTGGGAGGTGTGGCTTGTGTGGATGCCATTGTGGCAGAATCAGACCATGACTACATAAAGGTGGTGGAACATGCAGACATGCACTGTTTCACAGGGGGGATGAAGACCTCAAACGAAGCTCTGCTTGGCGAAGTGTTGTTAAAGACGGGGGAGCACATAGTGAAGGTAGAGTCTGACCACGGTGGAGAGCTGACAGTGGAATCTGAGAATGGCGTGATCATACACGAGGCCCACGGCGTGCAGTGCAACGAGTGCGGAGAGATCTTTGGCAGCTTGGCCGATCTCCACCAGCACTTTGAGATCCACAAAGACCTCAACCCTTACATATGTGTCCACTGTGGTGAGAACTTTGCTGTGGAGGCCAGTCTGAAGCAGCACATGAAGATCCACATGAAAGAAAGCCCCTATGCCCCCACCGGAGTTGAGATGGTAGGCAAAGGCGTCATCGACACGTTCAACCTCAAATCTCAACAGATGATCTACGTACCAGAGAAGCCTCACCGGTGTTCGGAATGTGGCAAGAGCTTTGCGGCCGCCATAACCCTGAGAGAACACATGAAGATGCATTCTGAGGACAAGCCCTACAAATGTACCCAGTGCAGGAAGAGCTTTGTCCGTCGAAGGCATCTGAAGAAGCACCAGGAGCTCCACGCGCGGGAGAAGCCATACACATGCGGTCAGTGTGGCAAAGGCTATGCCACAGCCTCAAACCTGAAGCAGCACCAGAAGACCCACGCCGCCGCCCTGGGAGACAAGCCCCACCAGTGCACGCAGTGCGGAAAGTGTTTCGCCGCCGCCGCCACCCTGAGAGAGCACCAGCTGATCCACTCGGGCGAAAAGCCGTACAAGTGCAACCAGTGCAGGAAGAGCTTTGCCCGCAAGCGCCACCTGAAGAAACACCAACAGGTCCATGCCGGAGGGAAGCCCTACAATTGCTCCCAGTGCGGCAAGGGCTTCAATCACTCCTCCTCCCTGTCACGGCACCGCAAGACCCACCTGCAGAACCCCATGTACACTGCCGTTCAGGCCCCTGTGTATCCTGCCGTGCAGTCTGGCAAGGGCTACTCCTACGGCGGCTCCATGAAGCAAAGGAATCACCAGCCGGGAGACAAGCCCTACATGTGCAACTTCTGCGACAAGGGCTTCAATCACTCTTCGTCCCTGTCCAGGCACCAACTCAAGGCCCACTCTGATGGAATGAGTTACAACTGCTCTCACTGCGGGAAGAGGTTCAACCACACCTCATCACTCACCAGGCACCAGAGGAGAGTTCACCTGGATGACAAGCCGGAGCAGCAGTATAGCGCAGTCCCCTCCGGGAAGGGCTATGCTCACACCACTATCATTAAACAGCGTAATATGGGTGGGGAGAAGCGGTACAGATGCTCCCAGTGTGGCAAAGGCTTTAACCATTCGTCCTCCCTTGCCAGACATCATAGGATCCATAATTCATCCAACATGGAGCAGTTAAAATAAATGGACAGTCACACAAGTCTTGATTTCAAGAAGATAAACCTCACCCAGAAAGACTATTTAATCTGCATTTTGTTGCCAGACTGGTATGAGAAATAGCCAGGACTTGATGCTCACTTTAAAGAGGTTGTGACAATAGATGTAAATGGGCCTCCTTTCTATTCAAATACTTACTTGTGATTGTGCTTAACCCCCACCAGGATCTCCCCTTTTTGAATGCTTTTAAAAAGAAGAAAAGGAAAAAAAAAAGATTTGGTAATCTGACAAATGTTGCCTGGAACAATTCTCCTCTACTTGCTAGTGTTTTGATGTTGGAATTTGGTTCACGTATCGTCAGGCTGGCACGTGATTCTCTGATGTGATTTGATTCACGAGAGCACAGTGTTACAGACACAATTGGTGGTCAAGAAAAGTTGTATTGTCTTGATTTCAATTAACATTATCATCCCATTATCCACGCAAACAAAATCTATGTAAATATTTCATGCTTTTCTTTTATAAGTGTATAGATGACTAGTGTTCCAAAAATAGATTACATTTGATAGTAAGGTCCATTTTGTCCTAACCTCCTTTTTTTGTTTTTAAGTGTAGGAGCTACCAGAAATGTTGCAGTTGCTTTTGTACAGTCTGTTGGTTTAGGATGTCTTGTTAGACACAATCACTAGCTTTCTCTATATGGTTTATTTTCTCAGTATGTCTAATACAGATAAAACAGACTGCACAAAGGGCAATACTAGGTGGACCCCAGTTCTGACTGCAATTTAGTCATAAAATGCATAAGACAAAATAAACAAACAGGGCAACATATTACAAGATGTGTCCTTATTATTCACTGTTTATTCTTTACTAAAGCACCAAATGTACATTACTGAAATGCAACACAGATTCCATATTGCTTTGAAGAAAAGTTACAAAAGATCTGTATAGTATATAGTTATACCTTGTAATGTTCTACAAAACATTGGGTCAAACTTATCAACTTGTGTAAAAAAGATGACCACGGGACAAATAAGCTTGCAAGACTTGCTTGACAAGATGGAGCGTTCACAACTCAATGAGATTGCGCTCTATTTACTGTTCTGTGTTAAAATAACTTTTACAAACTATTTTTTTAGATTTGGTTTGGGTCATATGAAAGGGAACGAGATGCTGTTTTTATGGGAGTTAATATGGTGAGCAATATTTTCTTTGGATAACAATTGTGCTTCAGACTGTAGCATAGGTTTCTTCCTTGTGTTAGATAGGTGCCTTATTGCATGCTATGTAGAAATGTATATCCTGAACTGTTTGGGGGGGGGGGGTGGGTGGTATAAAAATAAGTTTTTCAGGAGTCTTGTTCTTTTAACTTAGTCCATGTTATAATTTGACGTCACTCATACCTAATCGTTTTTTGGCTTTTATGTATGCTATGTGTTTACACTGTTACAATTGTCTTTAATTTTGTTTCCATCTTTCAATGGCCTCAACATAGAGGGGGGGAAAAACAGTGTAATTTATCCATATAGGCATCTCTTAGGGGCAGACTCTGTAACACCTCTTCCCAATTACTGAGTGGCACATATATGGAAAAAATAAAGACTATTGACTCTCTTGGATTTTTGCTTTCTTTCTAAAAATTATATTGCGTAAAGTCCACACCATCTTAACTTGGATGGCTCAAACTTGGTTGGACTGAATTACTGAACTTACACATGCATTTCTTAAAAAATCCACATGATGTCACTATACCACAGGCTATATTTGACTGCAAACATTCTGCACAGTTAAGGAAAAGTCAGAGCTGTCCTGGTGTTATATATATCTTTAGTTGTATATATCTATAGTTATATTTCTCATGTATGAATTTCAGTCCTGAACTAGCTTACCGCTCCATAAAACCTTCATAACACAGGATAAGGTGGGAACATGCAGTTGTTTAATTGTTTAAATATAAATCCTGTGGGGTGTAGTTTTAACAGTGGTCTAGGGACAGAAGCGTTTGCTTTGTATCAAATGTTTTTATAGAAGTTTGCTGCCAGGGCATGAGATGAATTCATGATTTGAGACATAGTTGTAATTTAAAATGACTATCCTTGAAAAGAAACATCACTGTGTATACATCAGTCTATGCCTCTTTCAGATAAACCCTGTGGAAGGTTTAAATAATACAATACAGATAGCAGTGTAACAACAAAACTAGATAACAGTGCATCTGGTGCATGTAGTCTGAACAAATGTTTAAATTTTATGTACAAAAAAAAAAAAAAAAATACACATCTGTACATAGACCTCTTACAATAAAGCAACACAACCCCTTATGAATATATATATTCATGACAGAGTTGTACATAACTACGGTAGAGGTGGTTTATTTGACTTCTTATTTTTAGCTGGGTTAGGAGACCTGTGGTGGGCAAAGCATCAACTAAATGTCTGCTATACGTTCATCACAGGTGTGAGCTGGAGCAGTGAGCTCTTCGGTCGCATGGTGTTGCTCTTGGAATGCAGCTTTTCCAAGTTCTGTAGGAAACCTCTTCTCTTGAGACCCTCCAGGATCACAGTGTTATTGGAAGACAAACTGACACGAGTCCTAAAAAGAACAAAAGAGGTTGATATTTGGTAACAAAGTGACACATTGTAACTACCTACATTGGAAAGAGAGTATAACATGAAAACTGCTGCAGAGTAATTATACTAATGATCATAATCGCTCCCTTCTGGCCAAAACAGATTTCTATAATTGGTTATGAGAATTACAGTATGTTGAGGTTAAATAACAACATTATATTCTGAAATAGGAATAACTGGATGTCTATCCTAGGTGTTAACTGTTCCTTGTATGGTTTTTAGTTTACCTGTAACCGTGAAACATTTTCCATAGTGTAATGTGTTAAGAGTTGAAATGCTGGGTTGAGCTTCAGAGTAAAAGACATTTTCATATCTATTTAAGTGTTATCACTGTCCTTCATAATCCTGTTCCACTGTGCTAACATATCCATGTTGAAATATAGAACATTTGAATATCTGTACGTTTCTGAGAAGTGATAAGTGGGACAGACCTGGTCTTATACCGTTTTTTTAAGTGACTTATATATTAAGAACAGAACCACAGTAGGCAAACCTGCCTGACCAAAGAAAACACTCACCGAGGGGAGTCTATACCACTGTCTCCTGTAATGCTCTGGCTCTCTCCAACCTCTCCCCCTCTAGCTCCACTGGGCAAGACCGGACCAGCTCCATGGCTCTGGGGGACACCTCTCTCAACGTTTCCTCCTTCCTCCATTTCATCCACCTCTGCCCCCCAGTGAGCAGATTCCCCGTCTCCCCCATCGGTGGATTTACGTAGGGTCTCTGCGTCTGATTCCACCTCACTGGTCTGGCAGTAGTCAAAGATACTGCTGTCTACAGCTTCAAGGGCATCCAGGGGCTCAAAGCTCAGGCTTGTAGCCTGCAGTGTTTCTCGCCTGGGGCTGGGCTCACTCTGGCCCACTGGTGATCTGGTTACCTTGGGATGATGGTGGTGTCTCCATCTGGTCTCCTTCTGGCTGGGAATACTCTCTGTATGCGCGTTGTCCCATTCGCCTTGAACATTTGTGTGAGCTTGAGGCTGGTGAGGGAGGGAGTTATGACAGTGAATGTGGGCTTCTTGGTTTTGCAAATCAGATTTGTGTTTGTGATAAAATGTGTGAGTGTCATGGTAGACGGCTCCACCCGTTTGGTATACTTTAGTAGTGTGTGTCATCATGTCCTCCTCATTTACATACAAAGAGCTGCAGGCATCTTCATCCTTGTCTTCGTCTGTCTTCTGGAAGAGCCTGTGGTCATCTTCTATGAAACAATCTGTGTCTGTCATCAAGAGGGCGTTGTCACTTGTCACCTTGTGTCTGTCGACCGGGACTTGGTTCCTTTGTTCTCTAGCACTGGCACCTGTTCCTGACTCGTGTTGGCTATGATTGGCAGCTGGACTACAGGCTTGCTGATGTGAAGACAGCAGGTCAGGCTTGGCGATGTTATCGCCTTGGGTGTTTGTGCGTCTAAGGGAGTGTTTCCGCTGGAGAGAAGGCTTAGGCCAGGCCGTGCCTGGCTTGTATGAATGTTTTGTAACTGAATCATATGTGGGAGAAGGGAGGCAGACATCCGTATTCACATGTATTTGACTGTTAGTTAGGCCATGATCTGTAGTCTGTCTTAACTGATGCCTGTTGTCTGTTACACCTCTGTAATGTGGCTCCTGTAACGCTCCCTGTGTTTCCTCTCTCTCCCACGACTCAGTGCTCCTCCCCTCTCGCTGGTGACGGATCTTGTCGTCAATCCTCAAGGTGCTGCTTTGGGGATAGGCTGCACTGTAGTCTGATGGCAGCTCTCGGCTGCGCTTCGTATCTGTTTGGTCTTCCGAGATAACACCCCTCATAGGAAGACAGTCATACCTGTCCTCAGAAGTGCGGGATTTCCCCGTTTTCTCTCCTTCCGCTACGATCACGTTGGCTCGATGCGGGTCCCATGACTTGGAGCGGTGCCCCATCCGTTCGCTCTTCCCTGCCCCAGATGTCTTGTCCTCCTTTGCATCTCGCCTCCTATGCTCCCTGCTGACGGTGTCAGGCACAGTAGTATGTGCTGTGTCCTTGACTGGCTGAGCATGGAAAGGGTTGTCAATGCGTTTCTTATAGAGGCACCTCCCCTCTACGACTCCAGCTTCCTCTCTCTCCACTGGGTTGTCCACGTGGCCTTCTGGTCTGAGCTGAGAGGGGACCGAGTCTTCCTCTTCTGGGTGTTCCTCCCCACAAATGGGGCCTTTACTCTTAACCCTTTCCCTGTCTTTGTCCCGTTGCTTCTCCTTGGACGGGTGGGCTCTCCTTTTGCTGCGAGAAGCCTTAGGGGCGGATCTCCTTGCTGCCCCTGTCTTGGGGACGTGGCGGTGCCTCGGTTTGGAGAAAGTCAGTATCTCGGTTGACATTCCCTTATCTACTCCCCTGTCGCCCCTGTCCAGGCCCCTGTCCAACACCTTGCTGACCTTGTCCCCTCTCTCCTCCAGCTTCTTCATGAGGACTGTGTGGCGGGTCAGGTTGTCAACGGTAAGTTCCGGGTTTATGCGTTTGATGATGGCATGCTCCAGGTCACGAGGTAAATTATTCAGATCGTCTTCGTCCCTTACCGGCCACTCCTCTGGTGGGAACTGTCCTGAAAATGAGGCATACTCTTTTTTGGGTTTCTCTTTTTTCCCTCCATTCCTCCGGAAGAGACTTAGCCCAAATTTCCGTCCCGACTTATTGTCTTTGTCTTTGTCTTTGCGGCTCACGGTGTTGCTTGTGGCTGAGGCTTTGCTGACGTCACTGGCCTGGCAGTCGACTGCCGTGGAGGTGGACTGATGGGCCACCGTGGCTTTGTGGTCTGAAGGACGAGGCCACTTCAAGCTCTTGCCTGTGCACTCGCTGATGGATACTGTAACAGAGTGCTGGTCTGGGACCGTGGAGAGAGGGATAGGGGCTGCTATGGTGTCGCTGTTAACGTTAGCAGATGCTTGGGGCGGGGCGAAGCAGCTGCACGATCTGCAGTGGGCCACCAACGGAGTCTGGGCGTTCTCCATGCAGGCCTCATTGCTTAACAGGTAGGTGATCTGAGGAGGTGAGGGAGGCTCGTCCCCTGATCCAGAGGTCCACCAGATCTTCTCCCGGACCACGCTGTTGGTGATGAAGTAGGTCTGTGGCGTGACAATGAAGTAACCCTCCCCCGTGTGGTAAACCTTACGCTCCTTTATTAAAGCACCGAGAGCGTTGTACAAGATGTCCTGAGTAGGCATAGTCATGCCTGGGATGGAGACAGAGAAACGTGTTGGCAGTTATATATATAGGATATAGGAATATCACAACTAACAAATAAAGGGTTCACATTACAGGACAGGACACCAGTTTCTTTGCACATATACAGTGTATAATGGAAAGGGTTCCTCTCTGCACCTGGATGAGCTTTGCTCATGTGGTTGATGAGTGTCTCTTGGTTCACAGTGATGTGAGAGGAGTTCATATCTGAGATGACACAGCACAAAACCTCAGCCAATGGGATAAACTGGGACTGGGGGACTGGTGACATCTGAACTGGGGACAAGTCACCTAAAACACACACACACACAGATGTTAATGGGTGCAACATGTGGCATTCTGTAATAAACATAAACTCACCTGGGTAAAGAGATAATACCTTTCCAGTGTAAATAATCAAATGAACCGAAGTTAACATTCCTTTTCTAGCCACCTTGTAAATCATGACAGGGGTGGTCTATTTATGTGGGTTATGTTAGCCATGTCTGACTACCATTGAAATTCCGTGTATACTGGGACAGACCACAGAATTCCATTACTCCCACAAAAATGACCACACGTCTGTCTACTGGGCAGATCAGATATCCTGACCCCCTATATCCCAGAGCCGTGTGAGTCTGGAGGTGCCCTTACACCGACACACTGAGCTAAAAAAACGGAAAGATAAATGCGTAGAGAGAGCGAATAGGAGAAAATCTTGGAGAACATTGTCCTTCCAAAAACATTACAGAGCATGCTCCATATACCGTACCATACCGCTAACATTAAAATCACCCCACCAATCTGTCAGCCAAGGGTTGACAGATTCACAAACTATGGGAGCCCGTCACAAAGAAACCATAGGGCTTTTGAAATCATAAAAGAAGCTTCAATGGGGAAACCGTCTTCTCTCGGGGGAAAATCTTTATTTTAAATACACCAATCATTTACAAGCTGTTTCATCTCCTTACCAAAGACAGACATCTTCAACAGTCACATAAATCATTCAATTAAATTGTGAAAACTGCAGTTATTTGTCTCCTCTTGGCAATGTTTAGGAACTATGTTTGATATTGTGAGTTCTCCTCTGAAGAAGGGAGAGATATAACATAAATACTGTCTAATGCCTCAGAAAAGGTCCGTATTCCACCTGCATGAGTGTGAAACCTCAGTAACTTATTTCTCTGTGGCGAATTATTTGCAAACCATTTGGGGAAAAAAAAAAAGATAAAGGCTGTTTAAACAGCAACAAACACACAGCTGCTTTGTTGAGTGTTATATCAAATGTCCATACACAGGGATATCCCCATTTGATAAATCGCCAGCCATTTGGTGATTCTAATGACTGTCTAGCTCTAGCATGTGGGTTGGGTTGAGAACTCCGGATATCCTCTGATGGTTCAACTGTAAGAAAATAACAGCTGCAGACACAAGGGCATGAACAAGACCTTACTCAGAGGACTGGAAAATTGCTTTCAGTTAATCAGCTACACTTTGCAGGACACGTGGTTGTATCGGATAGAGAAAAGAACAAATACCCGTTAATTATGTGTCTCTAAATAGACGTGTTCAGTTCTTAACAATGTGTTTTCAATATTTTGTTTATTTGCACCTAAATGTAAAAGCCAGCCAACAGAAAGTCTAAGAAAATACCAGAGATAATGACTTATAGACAACATATCAAAAACAAAACCAGCATTCAAATATATGATTCTTGCAGAAAGTGTCCATCCTATACAGTTAATGCAGGGGGCTTTTCTTTAAGAGCTGATGTTAACATTTTGCAGGCAACCCAGGAAATGTTCAGTCATGTTGACAACAAAGCTTAACGTGTAAATCTGTGAATCCAGGTTTATGCTCCAACATGTGGCTTGTGTGACCGAGTGATTCTCCCATCAACCCCGGGGCATTCACACGCACTGGCAAGCTCACACTCCCTATAAAGTAAACATTTGCAACGCTCACACTTGAACCACTTAAGTCTGAAGCAGGGAAAATAAACCACTAATCAAAAAACTGACATGTTATAGCACATGCATACACAAACAATACACAGAGCCCAATAACCTGTCAGTCAATTAATATTTAACAATGAAGATTTCATTTTTCACTGTAATAACACAATTATAACATAATAACACAATTATAACATAAGACTTTTGTCTAAGCCATATCAAATGTTTCAGTTATTATTTCACTATAGTTACTTAGTATCTCTATAATAAGCTCAGGCTAAATCTGACAGAGATTGTAAAAAAATAAAAATAAAACATCTGCTCATCTCCAGCTCTCACACAAAACCTTTATCGGACTATAAATCTTGGGTTGGATGCCTCAATAACAGCCTGAGTGGTATGTGCATTTGAATCATTGCATTTGCTCGCCATTGTTGTTGAGTTCCTATAGTAACGTCTGCCCTGCAGTCTGCTTAGCTGCCACCCCTTACTTCTGTAAGGGGTGGCAACACAAGACAACGTCAGCCTGCCTACTAGGGAGGTCAGTGGAGGGGACAAACTATAAATGAATACCTAAAATGTAATGTCGAATATTGACGAGCTGAGGAGGGCAGTTAGGAAATGTCACGCTAGGCCTCTTTACAGAAAGACAGCTTTGCTAAGGAGTCGGCCAATGAGCTCCTCCCAACGTTGTGGCCGTGTGATTATTGGGTTGGAGGGGGAGGTTCGTATGAGCAGGATATCCTCTCTGAGACTTTTATTCTTATGAGAGAAGAAAAGAAAAAGAAGTAGGTTATAGCAAGTGCTGGTCCAATATGCCGTTTTATTCAGAGCTGTCTGTCACACCCACCTTGCAAAGGAAGGAGGGAATACCCAGACTAACAACACAGGTAGGCACAAGAGAGAAATATGTCCAAACTAAATCAGTGTCTCTGTCAACAAACCCAGTTGGAAATTGAAGCTGGTATAGTGGGAGGACAGGCCGGAAGAGGAGATTATTAAATCTAACATTAGGAGGCGTGACCGCCAATGGGGTTCACTGTGGAAATCGTCTCCTACTCTCCAGGGGGAACATAACTCTGTGTTCCTGTAACCTAAGATTGAAGCCACGGACATTACACCCTTTGTCATACAACACAGAGTGAATACACTATGGGTGCCATGGCAACAGAACCCTGGGCCACAAGGAGATGGGAGAGAAATAGACGGGCGGAGTTAACACAGCCCTGTTCGGGCAAGTTATAGATGGCACTCGTAACAGTTGTTTTGGGGAGTCACAGCCACTCCATAACCAGTAATACCTCACATTTCTGACATGAAATGACATTTCCCCACACGGTATACATAAAACCTGTTGCTGCTCATCAATCAAAACAATGTTCCCACCGTGTCCAAAGACAGTAGCACTGTCTATTCCTACATCAAAACGTCACTCTAACCTTTGGCAGGAGTGTACTGGATGTACCGGTTTCTAACTCGTCAATCAGCTTTGATTACAAATTGGTCTTGATTGTGCTCACCATAGTAGCAGAATTGAATGTGCTTTCTGTGGTCACAGCCAAACAAGTAGAAGGGTTACTATGTGGGAGATGAGACCAGGTTCACAAGGAAGAAAGTGAAGCGAAGCGAAGCCGATTGCTGCCCATGGTGAAAAATAGGGAAGTGCCGTTACAAATCTAACTGGGTTGGAAAGGTCACTCCGTCAGTGTTAATCATAAATCCACATGGACTTCTGCACTATACAACACACTCAGCGCTTTTGTGGGAACAGAAACACTACAGAAGAAGGAACATTGTGAGCTCAGTGTAATAGAATTAAGTCATTTACCTTCCACCTCCCATCATATCACGGGACGATGAAATTGAAAAGTCAAGCCTGGTCTTACAGTTTATCTCGGAAAATACACAAGCACGCGCACACACGCACGCACACGCACACAAACACCTTATCTACCCCATTCTCCTAATTTGAATATATATGGGCTGGATAAGAAAACAGGCTAATCTCCTATCTTCCTTATTACAGACACTGTAAGGCATTCAGCATGAATTTGGCTCAACTGCAAAGACCCAGCCTCACTCTGTCCCAACTGAGTGAAATCCCAACAAGGACAGGCATCATTGAATCTGCATGCTACTGTAAAAGGGAAACGTTCTAGCCTATCTTACATCTCGTGGTGAAACAATGTGACACATTCACACACTCGGGCACAGGCTCCAGTCCAGTGGAAGACCTAAGCGAAATCTCTGCTTGACACAATGTCACACATTGAGCCGTAACTGGCCGCCATGTCAGCCGTCATTATCGGTGCCACGCCCGTCAATCCTGCTACCATTAACTTTGTTTTGGTCTTCCCCTTTCTGCACCCGAAGGCTTCTGCTCTAACATACCCTCCCCCTTTTGTGTGTGTGTGTGTGTTTGAGGGTGAGTTGAGCATTAAGCTTCCCATGGCCTTCACAAATAGTGGCTTTGGCCTGCATGAAACACTCATACACCCTGTAGTAAAATAGGCTAATAAAACAAGTGAAAAGATCCCTTCAGAGCCCGTTAGGCCCAACAAGCAAGCACACTTAACAGTGGTGCCTGACAAGGCTTAGCACAGCAGAATGCCTACTTTCTCCCCTCTGTATTAAGCACTGTTTCAAATGCAATAGCATTATTAACTGTTTGATAATAATCAGCTGCTTGGTGTTTGCTTCATCATTGGATTTCATATATGGCCCATATCTAGAACTCACTTAAAAACATTACTGTGCAATTAGTATAAAATGAGTCAGCAGGTTTAGCAGAATAATTTAGGAGTGGTTACATACCATTGTTATAGGTTTCAGCACTATAGAACATCTTTCTTTAAACATTTAATGAGATGTGTGAGGGAAAGAGCAATATTTAGACTGTGCCTTCATTGTACTACTCACAGCTTGAAGGAGTAGCTTGTTGGCATGGCAGCCTGATTGTGATTAATTGTACCCAAGGAGGGTTTTTTGCATGAATACTTTGATAGAAGCGGAATAGTTAGACATTTAGTATTGCTACATGTATATTAAGATACATTTATATTTTAATTAAATAAGCATGTGCTGCACAAAAATGAATATGTGCAAAATGTTCCTGTTGTTAATGGGTATCTCTGGGCTACACACAACTGAGACAGTGAATTAACAGCGAAATACAAAGTGAAATTAAAAGGTTAATGATCAATTGTTCATTATTATCATTTTGTAATTAATGTATCAAGGAATAGATTTGAAATGTTTAATGTCTAATGTTTAATGTTTCCAATGCAATGAGCAATGTGTTATGTTACTGCTGTTACTTCATTTCCATTTGGGGAGGAGCAGTACCTGCCTCATCTGCTACAGCACCTGCACATATTAAATTAAACAATGAAAGCTTCAAGTTGGTTAAGAACTCTTTTTATTCATCTATGCATTTGAATGCTAGGGACAGAATACACATAAAAATACTTTCAGTAGGCCTAAGCACGATTTATCTCAAGATAAACTTTATATGGGTCATTGACAATGAAATGGCCTGACTGTAAACACACAAAAAGAACCGCTTTCACGGCCATGGGAAAAAGACACACGGCTGACCAGGTGTTTGACTGAAGACTGATGACAATGTGAAGGGAGACAGACCTGTATTTTCTTCTATGGCCCAAAGTGCAGCATGTAATCCGATATCATCACCGCATGCGGTGCCAGCAATATTCTGTGTGGCTGCAGGAAATGAAAGCCACGACTTGGGAGCACGCTTAAACACACTAGATGTTATTCGGCCAAGGGAGCAACTGTCCTCCTTTGTATTTTGGCAGACCAACATCAATGCTGCAAAGATCAGAACCTCAAATGCAGGACAACAGAAAGCATTCTCTTACAGTGTTGTTTTGTCCTTAGGGGACATGTAGGGTTGCATTGGGTGGTGAAATTGTTTTGTGGCCCACGTTCCCGGCCTAAAGACTACCAGGTCTAGGAACAGGCAGGGGATTAAGTTTCACAAGCTTCCTTTTATCGGCAATATTTAGAAGTTCCAGGTGTTTTAAGCAGCCTACACCAAAGTGGCTTATTTTCTCCCCACTAACACCCAATCACAAGAATGTGTTTGAAGGCACATACACACAATTGAACAGGGGCCGTCCTTTGCAGCAATCCCACACCCCTTAATCAAACGTGATGGCCTGTGTTGGGCACAGACGAAAGCCATTTCCTGCTGCTTAGCCCAGATGGAGCTGCACACGATTTCCTTGGTTTGTCGTCCCAATGTTTCGGACAGAGGCCTGCAGCCTCCAGACGCCTTACATCTGGTCAGCGTAGCTCTCTTTTCACGGTACTTTTCAGTCTCTTAATGCAATAAAGTGGTGGCGCGCTATCACAGAGCCGCTCTCTATTATCAGTAGAGAGTCAAGTAATGAAAACATCCTGCCAGGAAACTAAACATTTATAGTAATGCCAGATTTAATAGCCTAATATTGGGTGCTCGAGCGTTTGCTACGTTTAGTTAACTTTTTGAACTGAACCATGCATTTCCCAGAAAATGGTCTACGTTCGATCACTCATATATGTTCGTTATATTACAGTTCATTTAGCGTAGCCTATATTTTAGGCCTCCATTGCATAGTGAGCGCATGGGTTATATTGCCTCTGCTTCGACCCCAGTGGCTGACTGGAGAGTGAATAAAGCCAAATCCCGCGAGGGCAGTCCAGGCTGCTGCTGACAGGGTGTATAAGCTGAGGGATATAGAGGAACCCACTCATCTGTTATTGCTGGCACCGGTCCACCGCTATGGGCTAGCTCAATATGTGGGTCAATAAAGATGCTGGCTTGTCTGATTTGCATTCAGTTGGCTTCCTGCTCAACGGGAAAGGATGTGGCTAACAAATTATGGGCGGTGAGACGCTTGCACGTATGAGACTTATTAAATGTAACACACGTGTACCTACACAGCTGCACACACACACACGCACACACACACACACACGCACACGCACACACACACACCTGTCTGCGTATCCTCACTCACTTAGGCCTACTGGAAATAATGGCATATAAACGGCCAGCCAAGCAATCACATTTTTTTTTCAGTTTGTTTCAGTTTGTGTAACAAGACTAAAACCTAGATAAACATCATGTCACATAACTATTAATTTGTGGATGAAAACAAAAACAATAATGTCCGAGTGTAATATAATAATTCCGCTGTAAATTATAGAGGCTGCTCTTAAATCCACAGTGTCATATTGTAACTGTTTACATTCAAATGGAACTAGGTTTCAGGCGGCTGTTTATTTAGGATGAATTAAATTACGGCTCCTCTGGTCCAGTAAAGCTGTGATAAATTTTAACCTATACTTGGCAGGGTATACTGGGAGCTTGGTGGTTTCCTACAAAAACATTCCGCTGGTATTATTGTGAGAAATTAAACCTTAGCAGCTGCTGTCATTCGACATTTGAAAGTCGGACCAAGTGTAAAATAGAAAGTATTATAGGTTCAAGTGTGGAACCATTTATTATATTGTAGCTACTTGCCCAGCAATCATGGTTGTGCTACTATAGCAGTATAACAATATCATGAACTTGCTGACAATAGCTTGTAAATAATACAGTGGCACAGTTTGCCAAAATAATCACTTTACCATTAGTATAAGCAAAGCCTCTGACTGCTTTATAGAAATCTAACTGTCTTCATGTAGTGAGTGAGACAGTCAGTGAGTGAGACAGTCAGTGAGTGAGTGAGACAGTCAGTGAGTGAGACAGTCAGTGAGTGAGTGAGTGAGAGAGACAGTGAGTGAGTGAGACAGTCAGTGAGTGAGTGAGACAGTGAGTGAGTGAGAGAGTGAGACAGTGAGTGAGTGAGACAGTCAGTGAGTGAGTGAGACAGTGAGTGAGTGAGTGAGACAGTGAGACAGTCAGTGAGTGAGTGAGACAGTGAGACAGTGAGTGAGTCAGTGAATGAGACAGTGAGACAGTGAGTGAGTGAGTGAGACAGTGAGTGAGTGAGACAGTCAGTGAGTGAGTGAGACAGTGAGTGAGAGAGTGAGTGAGTGAGACAGTGAGTGAGTGAGACAGTCAGTGAGTGAGTGAGTGAGTGAGTGAGTGAGTGAGTGAGTGAGTGAGACAGTGAGTGAGTGAGACAGTGAGACAGTCAGTGAGTGAGTGAGTGAGACAGTGAGTGAGTGAGTGAGACAGTCAGTGAGTGAGTGAGACAGTGAGACAGTGAGACAGTGAGTGAGTCAGTGAGACAGTGAGACAGTCAGTGAGTGAGTGAGTGAGACAGTCAGTGAGTGAGTGAGACAGTGAGACAGTGAGACAGTCAGTGAGACAGTGAGACAGTGAGTGAGTCAGTGAGACAGTGAGACAGTGAATGAGTCTTTGGTTGAATCTAAACAGGTATTTGCTAAAAGATAGAACGCTGAAGAAAGAAAAGAAAGAACACGGAAACACACTCCAGGTTAAGAAACACCTGGAGAGTGTTTTCCCTGCTTACTGTAATCAAAATCCCTCTGAAGCTTAGTGGGGGGGGGGGCTAGTTAGCAAAGAGGTTGCAACCTTTGACCCATTCTGCTTAGTCAGGACAGGGTGGGCCGTTTAACCTTAGTACGTCTCTGCAAGGGGTGTCATGACTAATAAGCAAACATCTGGAGGAGTTATGGCCATTTGCAGAAAATACCCTCATGAAAGGAGACACCCCCTGTGTAAAAATAAAACACCTTTACGTTAAAAAAAAAAGTACAGGGACAAAATGAGGTCCTCTGAGCCTGAGCTCAGGAAATGATCTCAGGAGTAAATGAAGCATTTCAGGAATGCTTCACCACCTTATGGTACAGCAAGCTAAAGGAGACATTATTTATATAGGACATAGCCTGAAAAATACCACATAGCTATGCATACCATCAGCAGTGTTTAGGACCAGCCAGAGAAGCATGAAGCCCGGTCAAAGGGTTATTTTTTTACTCCAGATTCAAACCATTTTCCAGCCCACATAAACAAGAATAGTTAGGTGGATGAGGATGACAGTAGGAGGATACAGAACACCGTGTTACATTGATGGCTGAGTCAATATAAATGTTTTAGCTAATGGTGGTGACCCTGATCTGCCTTCACCAGACACAATACTAACACTCTAAATATTGTATAGCCCTGCTAACAACAGTCATTACAATGGATGTCTCTGGTTTCAACAGGAGAGCAGCAAAACAATGTTGATGGCCCTTCCATTAGGAGATGGATGGCCATACAGAAAGACTGAAAGAATGGTGGTGTTGCCTATTGCTGCAATAATGATGTCAACTGACCGCAAGACTCTTTGATGAACTGAATCCAACATGTAACAGTAATTACAGGCTGTTAATAACGTGTTGACAAAAGTGTCTTAGTATGAAATGGGGCAAGGGGGTTGTATTAAGAGAAAGAAACCATGAGAAACAGCCCGGAGACATCCGTGACTCGAAACAGAGCTCAAGAGGCAGTGGCGCCCTTTGCTGCTATGACAACAACGAAGTCTGTTCATGCTAACTCACCGCTCTCCGCTTACCTCCCCCTAACCTCACGACAAACCCCTTCCGCCGACAACCCCCACCTCTCACAAACCTCCTCACATGCCCCTAACCATATGGGGCCGACAGGCCTAGCCCTTTCTGTCTTCATTATTCCATTAGCACTGATAACCAGGCTGCAAGAACCAGGGAACTTCATGATGAATCGCCGCGACCTAGTTCATTTGTCTGTGCCCTGTGCTTTTAGCTATACCATCTATCTCCCTGTGTGTCTCTTTCTCCAACATGCTAACCCAAAGCATACCACATTTCCTCCTTCATTTCCCTACGCTGAATAAAATATCCAGTCCACATCAGTAAACTCGTTACCCCAAGCATTCTGACCAGAGGAAGGAAATTGGCCTTTTAAAGGTCGCAATAGCCCATAACTCATAACATCTCCAATTTCCAGCCATCCTATTTATATCTGTACAATGTCAAGGCCTTCTTGTTATCGCCCGAGATTTCAGGGCGCCTGTCCTCTATAGTCCTTCAATGGCCGTGAAATATAGAGACATTAATCCTGAAAGGCCGGGCAGCAGAAATGTCAAGGTGCTGGGCACCCAGTTGAGCAGTGATTCACTGCCCAACTCCCAGCCAGGAGGCAGTAAACCATGCTAGCAACCTGCTGAGACTCATTTCCATACAAATCACCAGGGTGTGAGCTGGCAACTTTGTTAGGACATTGAGGAGGTGCCTTGTTGACAGACACATTTGTTTAGAGAACACAAGTGTTAAACACACACGTTTCCCCGACATGAAGCCTGGGCTAATGGCCGCAATGATGCCAGCCTTGCGCCTGACTACACACCAAAAACAAAACCTCCTTTGCTACACATGGTGTTTGTTTGTGTGTGCGCATGAACATTTGTGCTGAGTTGAAGGTTTGGTATAGGAACATACCTTTGACTCTTGTCAAGGCTGTGCCCACCCCCTCCCAATTCCCTCAAAGGTCTCCCCCTGTGTGGTCTTTTCTGCTCCCTCACATTCCTATATTCCACGTTCCTCCTCCTTGCACATCTAACAGCTCTGGAACACTCACAGCTAATAGGCAGGTAGCCTATCAGCCGGGGGGGGGGGGGGGGGCGAATAGGCACAGGACAAAACACACACAATGGCACCAATTGGCAAATCAGAACATGTGTACTGTACATGTGCTATGACACTATTTCATTTAGCAATTACCAAACGTGACAAGCCATTAACCACTGACCCAGTCATCAGAACCCACTACAATATAGTCAACCTAGTCCCTGAGAATGTGTGATGATCCAGTGTACGGGTTCATAAGCCTGGTATGCTGTTGTTGTACTCTATTTCTCAATTTGTCTGATTCCGAACAAAAAGTGGTGCGTTATGTCACAAACTCTGCATCCTTATATTTTACTTAAACTGGCTGCTATTTTACTTGTAAAGCAGCTAGAAGAATTGTGGATAACCTGTTGAATCCTCCTACTTAATATAACTATGGTCTACAATCCCCACAGGATTGTTATTTCCTCAAGCAGCTGTTTATGTCATGTGCTTACAGTCCATGAGATCATGCTATAGGAAGTTTGTTTCCATTTAATGTTTCTTTTTAGCTAAACACTCAAGTGCATTTGAAGTAAAAGTGAGAAAGGGGAAAGTATAGTCATGTTTGTTAACAAGCTTTGGTAAACATAGGCTACAACTGGTTAGTTGTAGAGACTGTAGATTGATGTCCAATCAAGAGAATGGACATCCAAACCTGTGCAAGCAAGAAAGGTCAGACTAACCGGTTCATCTTTAATTTGATATCTCTAATATCGATGTTTTAATCATATCACAATATTTGTGGAATGGGCAGTTCTCCCTGTGACACTGTTAATGTTTTGAATAAGATCTTGTGACAATAAGCACAATGCACCCAAATGTTCAGTAATAGAATAAAGTGAATTATCGGAATGGTGCCCCTTTGTTACAGTAACTCATAAGAATTTAAAGTGGTGGAAACACATGAATGAATGAATGAATGAATGAATGAATGAATGATACTCGCTGTTATTAAATTATTTTCCTTGGGCTAAGTCAGGAGCTTGAGACAGAAAATCACATAATCACATTTGATGAGTGTAACTGTTGGATATAACCAGGCTACTACTCGGTGAGGTGTTAAGTCCTGTGTTTGGAGGCTTTATTGCTTTGAGGCTTTCTCTGTAAGTTACAATACAAAGTAGCTAAAACAAGCTGCTCCTTTTAGCCTACACGCTAGCCTATAACATGTTTGTTTAGTCGAATAAAGCAATGGCTATAGTGTTATTTGTTTCACCGTTTCAGTGTAAAATATAACTTACCTACTGCTCTGATAACAAATCCTTTAGGTGACCTCAATGCCCTACGCATCCATGCCTCACGCAACACCTCCAAGTTATTGGCGTTTCCCTGGACAAAAAGCACCAGGTTTTCCATCCATCCTTGAAAGTGAACTTCAGCCACAGCCTTGACAAGTCTTTTATTCCAGAAGCTGCGCAAGTTTTGCGCTTTGAATTCCGCGAAAATCTCCTGTCCATTCGCGGTGGTGTTCGTGTTGGCGTGGGAGCTCTCCTCGTCCTTAGCGAAGACCAGCGCCAGAGACGCGGCAGAGAGTTGAACGACCCGCGGTTGTTGAGACATTTCACGGTCCGTTATCGGCCTCTAAAAAGCCCGATCATAGCCTACCAAATACAAAGTCGTGCAATGTTGTCCCTCTTAAAAAAAACAACAGCATCTGGGAAAAAAACGATAAAGTTATATATTACCACACATTCCTATGGTGTACGTCGGGCTGCTAGTAGCCAACAAGAGGGGCAGAGGATGTGTGTGTAGTTTCTCCCCGCTCCCAAGGTAACAGTGGTTACGACAGGGGAGGAGGTGGGATTACCAGGCTTGTGACTGACAGACAAGACAGACAGACAGACAGACAGACAGACAGACAGACAGACAGACATACATGCATGCAGACAGACAGACAGACAGACAGGGCCTCACTTTTTATAGGTGTGCTGCTTGGAACCTGCCAGGCAGGTGTCATTAGGAATCTATGCATTGGTTTTAAATGCGAAAAGACACGGTTTCAGACTTGTTTTTAACCTATCCGTATTTAGCCTAATAAAATGTAGAAATATAATGCACAAAGTATTATTCCATAAAGTAGTACTAATACAAACTTTGCTTGTTCCATAAAAATTAAGTCAATGGCTGAGGGTCTGATTTCAGACCATGGATCATGGATGCTTTGCAAAATACTTCTGTTCTGGTTCAGTTTTATATGACGCGCAGTCAGCAGAGACTTTAAATTTAAGAAGGTGCCAACAGGATTTGAAAGAACTCTTTGTGAAATTATTTAGAATTGTTTCATACCGCTTATTTCCATTTGCTTTTCACGGAAAGTTGCTTCGCTCAATTAAATAATTTTTCATTTTACACAACGTTGCCTGCGGCCAAAGGTTTTGTGATGTAAACTCGGGGAGGGGAACTAATGAGAATGAATGTAGGCTATTCATATTAACATATGACAGACATACGATAAACTACATTTCAACGAAATTACACAGAGAAATACGAGAGAAAACGGTCCAATAAACTTAGGATGGGAGTGCCATTGAGACACATTAGGCCTATGCCTATGAGAAACACTACCCCAGCATTCTAAAAAGAGGCAAACCATTAGGCTGTGCGATGCCTTTTTACGGATTCTCTGATAGACTGCATGGCTAACAACCACACAGATAGACAACTCGTATCCCAGCCTCTGAAAGCCTGGGGCTTAGTTTCAGGAGCACTCAGGCCCTTGTGAAGGGGCCACCACGGCTCAATATTGGGCCCAGTGAGGGAACAGGATATTGCATTTCCTTTGTACATCCAAATAATACATCACATCACATGGTATATGATGAATTAGGCTGCCCACACATGCTTTCCCCTGGAAAAGGGTGTCTGAATATAATTGATCTCAACTGTATACATTACAGAAAAGTCAGCACTGATTTTACATTTTAAAGTCAAATCAGCATGTTATTCTGCTGTGCGTCCTGTAGATTTGTTCTGATGTAGAAAGCACGCAGTTAGGTATTCTTATAAAATTGTCAGTTCTGTTTCTTATGTAGAAAGCTCTAATGGTCCATTATATGAACTCCCCACTAGATAAAGGTAATTGTAACAGATATACTATTGTTATTACAGAACAACCGGACGTGAGTTGCCATCTTGGTATATAGTTTACGTGGGTGAAATGTAGAATCTATGGGGTCTTTCTTCCAGATGTTTAGTCTGCTGGGAGTGCTTATCATGAAGCCGAGTTCACAAAGTCACCCTAATTATATGAAATACTGCACCCCTAACCCCAATGATTTACATTTAGTATGCATCTCTCTCTCTCTCTCTCTCTCTCTCTCTCTCTCTCTCTCTCTCTCTGCACATTGAAGCAATTTCAACATGGTATCATATATCTTTTAAGGATGAATAAACATGATTTTATCATATTGTATATTTTAAATAAAATAATGTCAGCGAACCACGTGTGACCAAGTGTCTGGATTTCTGCATGCATGCAGATACATCTTTTATTGCTACAAGAACTTGGCTCATGAGTGTGATTCTGACTGAAAATACCCTAGAAGGTTTCCCCTACACATCCTACCAGGAATAAATATGACCCAAATCATCTCTAAACCTCACCAGGGTTCCTTAACATTTACTTCTGTTAGCTACAGAGGCACTTAATAAGCCGATTTACTTTACAGTAAGTAAACAAGTTCTTGTTTGTACTTATATGCGAAAGGTTCTTTACATTTGACAATATTGCTGCAGTTACAGCCATCTATTTATGTCATCATTGCGCCATTACAGCCATGATCAAAGTGGGAAAGGATGGGTCTGCGTTCACTCACAACGGTGCACATTGACATTTAAGACAGTAACAAATGCATGCTTGAGTGCTTTAGAGGAGAAATCAATGCGCTTGCTAACTCATTCCTGACGGAGACATTCATTTTACCCAGCGAATGGGCAGCCAGACAAATATAATGAAAGTGGTCTTGCCGTAAAACTTGATTGCCGAAGTCTGAACTGTAATTGGCGAATCTTGCTTTAATGACTGCAGGACAAAGAAGGTCTCAGACAAAGCACTTAACTCTCAGAGGAATACTATTGCTTTCAGAGTCGGCTTAATACATATGTTTCTGCCTCTATGGGTTAGTAAGAGGAGACAAGGGACAGACAGAAGCCCATGTAGTGATCTGTAAATCTGCCTTATAGCAAGAGATGAAATGGTAGTGGCAGATAAGCAGATAAATCCTAAAACCACATACACACACAAAGGCATTCTGAAGATCACAGTTATGTGTGAAGCATCTACAGCTGCACTTTGAGGCTGTGTGAGTTTAGGGGGCCATCTTTCACCTTCACTGTGCATTTAGGCAGGTAATGTCCACGCACCTGTGAGATCACAGACCCTCAGCAAAGTCAAAACAACATTATTATTGTTGCTGTCAGAGTACTTCTTGGATTCCATGCAACATCTCTCTCTGTTCCACTTGCAGACGTGAAGCTTGCATATGTGAACTCAATACGAGAAGTGTGATTGACAGCGTGGGTAAGGCGATACAGATTGAGACACATAATAGAACGCATGTGGTGCGTGTACATGTGTGCAGCCCATGGTCTTTTTTCAATATACATGTAGTCACGCCTAACACTGTTACTGACAATAATAAATAAACAAACACAAACCAGGCCATGTATAAAAAAAAAGAAACTATATCCACTGACCAGTAAGCAGGATGTCCTTGATTCCAGTGATCGTATGCATACGTGCACAGTGTTATCAGAAATAGACACCATGCCACAGGGCTTTTTAAGATACCTCTGACTGGTTAGCCACCTTCACAGAGATGAAGGCATCGCCTGTGATTTGTCACCTGTCAACCAATTACCATGCTGGCAGCCCCGCTAACTATATTAAACCCAAGATCTAAATAGGCATAGCTTTGAAGTGAGGAAGCAGAGCCTGAGACGGTTGTCAGGACTCAGGAGCACATCAAAAACCTGCAGCGTCTGAGCTTCATTAGGGCAACGCGGACATAAAACACACAGCTACTGTTCGACAGTCTCACCAAAGGCAGCACAATATGCACAAGAAAGCACATCACACATACACACGCGCATCACACAGGCACACAGTCGTATGCAAAGCTACTCAATCGCTTCGTCTCTCACACATGCATGCATACATGCACACACCTGCACACGCACATAGGACGTCTTGTTAATAAAAAGAAGTCCCGGCTGCTGTTGTCGGTGACCTCTGCTCAAAGGTGACCTAAAGCCTGCAGGAAATATCTGAATGTGACTTCCTGCTCCGTCTTAGATCTACACACTACACAGCAAGGAAATCCAGCCGAAGGAAGGCAGCAGTTCTTTCAGAGAAGCTAGGTGAATATTGAATGTTTAGGTCTAATATTAGCCTTTGTATTACAGAGTAGGCATGTAGATATGTTTACGAGGTAAGGAGAGATATTGTTATTTGCTTCCTCCAACGCAATAGCACAAAATAATTCCATTCTATTGCAATAACCTTCTTTATGTGGATTCACATACAGTATATTAACATTCTAGGCTGTAGATATCTGTATGATCTACATTATGAATAAATGGAGTTGGCACTAACAGAGATGTTTCCTGTATTTGTCACTCATGTTTGCATGGGTGATGTCTTTCCCGATGTTTACATGCGCCCCGTGAAAGCTATAGCTATGTAATTCCACAATGGAATTGTTTGTTTTTTTAAAGTGCAGGCCGGTACTGACAATAATGCATTTCCTCTCTATAATTATATTATTTTTCTTCATGTCAGCATGCAACTAAAGAAAATTGCCTCTTGCGCCCGAGAGCAGCTGCAAAGCCACATTGAATGCTGTGCATTGTGGAGCTATTGTTTTAAGCAATGAAATATGAAGCTATCTTAAAAATAAAGTGAGGAGATGTACGGTACGGTTACAGTGAAAAGGTTAAAGGAACACGGTCCTTTCATTTGGCATACCAGATATACAGCCTATGTCTAATAAAAGCATGCACTCAGTAGAGGAATGGACAGAATCAGGGGGTTCTGCTCTTGGGAAGTTCCAGACCATCAGTGTTTAAATATGTCTGACTCATAACCTCTTTATATAACATGACCTTTTTATAGCTTTAATGTGGGGTTCATTTCTGTTTCTGCTGCAAAAATATAGTGATTAAGATAATAATAGAACACACTGTATATATAATATATATTATAAATACATAAACAAATACAGTACATACAAACAAACAAACAAACAAACAAACAAACAAACATAATATACAACTACATCTTGCTACCACACAAAGACATCTTATTGCTCCCTCTACTTTGACAGCCAGTGAGCCAGGCAGGCAGCGTAGAGGTGGGGCGTTCCTGCTTCCAATGGGCCACGCCCCAGAGGCAGTTGTCCAAAACATGCACGGAGCTGTTCTCACACTGTAACCCAGTATTCCCAGGGAAAGGGCTGGAGAGAGGATCATTTACTCAACAACTACCCCGCTTTGCTGTCCCCATCCTCTGGAGAACCAGGGCCCAGGAGTGGGCTCCTCTAGCCAAACAGGGCCTCTCTCTTCCAGCAGGGGCCCAGGGTACTGGGGACACAGGGAGAGACCGAGCAAAGCTGGTCAATGGAACCTCTTATGTATCAATTACCTAAAGTATCAAACAGTAAGTAAGAGGGCGGTCAGACCTGTTTGTTTGACTTTGGTGTGTAGGCAAAGCTTAGATGGGCTTGAGAAAAAACGTGATTTACCCCCAGACGATACGGAGAAAGCTGGCCCTAAAAGCATGTTCTTCATCGCAGTTCTGCTTCATGACACCATTCAATTCAAACTGTTGAGGTGTAACAACATTTCACAAAATGGAGTGAGATGTTGTGAGAAAACACTGACACCTACAGCTCTGAAACTGCTTGGATTAGATAGAATTGTTTTATAAAAAACCAGAGATGTCATATAGAGGTGTCATAACTGCATTTTAAGAGTTCAAAGCTATTCGTCTAGTCTTGTCACTATCAATATCGGGCCCCTGAGGAAACAGTGCAGAAGCAAACACACACTGTCTGCTGTCTGGTTATGAGAAGACATCCCTTCAAAATCTGTGTGTGTGTGTGTGTGTGGGAGAGAAGTCTTTGTCATGGTAATTACAAACTCAGAACTTTTGACATGTATATAGGATAGTAGGGAGGGTTTGCTGTTGATCTGAGTGTGTGGCAAATTGTGACAATGGGCAGAGGAACAAAGAGATGAGGTTGAGAAATACAAGAAAAATGTGAATATAACCAGCTTTCGTCTAGAAACCCACAAAGATTTATAGCCCAAGAAGTCTCATAAAACCTAATCATGCAGAGCCAAGACAGAGCTTTACCTAGAAGGTACAGCATACTACACAAGGCAACATGGCAGTTGAATTATACGTTTATCCAAACAATGAGGCCAATGTTGTCATACCACATCAGCACACGTTTCCTAACCTCCAGAACCTCAGAGGTCTTATTTACATTAAAAGCGAGCATCAAGGAAAAGGGTTGAAACGGCAACGCAATCCGTCACTGAACCAAACTCACTTTTAACTGACCCCGTCTGCCCCAAACCAATGAAATATTTACCATTGCATTGAAATGGACTGATTGTGCATGGAATAGGCTGGTGGTGTCAGCCTTACCCACACTCTTTGATACCAGGAGGGTTAAAGAGGAGGGGCAGGGAAAGTACCACAATGGGCCTCTGTTGCACTATGGGAGTGAGGTTACCAGCTCGGCTCACTGCGGCAGGGTTCAATTTCATCATCATCATATGTGTGCACACGCACACATAAGCATGTCCACGCACACATGCGTTTGTGTAAACATGCACATGCACACATGCTGTTGCTACTGCTGCAATCTGTGTAGATTCCTGTGCATGTGATTGCTCGGGTGCAAATGAAGGTTGAATGTCATTCATTCAGGCAGGGACACAGAGACAAAAGCCCTTTGGGAAAACATGCCACAGCACTGGGTGACGGACATTGTTCAGCTGAGAGTGGCCTAGGAAATGCTAGGCAGACAGAAACACAGGGCAGATATTTTTCCTGCCGAGTCAAAGGTTGCTAACAATTGTGAGATGGAATAAAAGGTTACAGCCTTAGGCTTGACAGCAGCAACTTTCTAAAGCATTATGGGAAGTACCTTTTTTGTACAGTAAGAAAATGGTTCACTACAGTATGTTATTTGTTTTATAAATTCTGCTTTGTCCCTTTTGGAAACCACACAAGTTTGAGAACCACTGGTGTATATAAATGAATGGTTTTGAAGTCTATATAAATTGCTGGGCAAAGGGTTAATCAAAAATACCTGTAATAGAAGTTAAGAAAGAATTTAGGTTTACAATTTGATACTGTGGAAAGAAGTACACTCCATTCCATTTCCTTTTGGCCTATAGAAAAGAAGAAAACGTATGTTCCGTATGTTTATGCCAGAAGGGTGTGGTGAGAGAGGAAACTCAGACATCATTACTCAACAGGAGGAAGCAAGGGCCCAACAATCAGAGACATGAATGTCTTAAATGGTTCAGATACCTCAGTCAACAATAGCATCAAAGGTAACTCGACTACAAGTGCCTGAGAGGCAGGAACCTCCTAGAGTCCAATAATTAAGCATTCTCTTGGTTTATGGCCTTCCCCATAACAATACATCAGATAATTAATATTCCTTGTCCAAAACATCTGAGACACACCCCTAATCTCTATGTAAACCACAGGGATAGTATTTCTGACAAATTACAGATTTTACTCTGTGATCCACCTCTGCTTTGTTTTCTCTTCCATATTTGATGCAAATGCCCGTAGACGTGTGCATGAGAATAGCTTTTTAGGTTTAAGACACCAGTAAGCGGATTGATTACATGGACAAAACATGACCCTATTCAAACATGCATTCATGCATAAACAAAAAAAAACCCTAATACATTTAGCAATAGCTATTAAACCAGAAATGTGTAAAAATCAAGCAAGAGGATGACATTTAATGGAGCTGACCTTGTGGCTTTTTTGACTTGCTTTGGTAGTGCTGACCACAGAGCCTTTAGGGGCCTGCTCTGGTGATATATAGCCTGGCTGTACTGAAAGGAAGCTATACATCAATACACCTACATCCTCCTAGAAAGACAGCTTTCTTACTGTGAACTTTGCTACTGACTAGCAAATTGAAGGTACATCCTAATTTAACTTTGAGCCAAATGGTCTTTGTCTTAAATGTCACATCTTAATTAAACAAACACAAATCCAGTTGAGTAGAGGTTTGTGGATGATAATGAATTTACATAGTGTTATATTTTTGATTGCTTTAACTTTACAATATCGCCTCCTGTTGGCTATACTTAAATATTATAAGCACTTATAAGTAACAAAACTCAAGAAACAATGGGTATTAACTGAGCCACTTTAATTCCGCACAAGACCACGGTACATTGTTAATATAAAAATAAAACAATCTGCTTTTAGGGCTCTGTTAAATTCATTGCTCTCTTGCACAACGACCCAAAATTACAAATAGATTTCAGAGATGGGATTACAAGTTTTAATGTGTAGCTGACATTCCATCAGCAAGGAGACATTCATTTTACTGTTTGGTTCAAAAAGTACTCTACAAACAAGCAGATACTTGTACTGTATGAGAAGATAATTAACTACGGTTGGTCGCAAAGTAGTAAAATCCAGGCCAAAAATTGCTTTCTGCAAACATCCACATTTGTATTTCTACCACAGTGGAATTCAACTTGTTTACTTGTAACGCGTTCTGCCATGTTAGAACGCAAGCCATTCAAAATAACCCAAAAATAAAGACTAGAAAATAATGGGTTTACTGAACACAGCTGTCAATTACAGAGGATGGATGTGAGGCACATGTTACTAAAGATATTCTGAACGAATGTTTGTGTAACACCATCCCACTCATAACCTTTCAAATTATGTTTTGTTTCTTTTAAATATAATTCTTAGGAATCTTCTCACACATAAATAGCATCATTATTGCTAATTAGAAAGAAAAAAAGGAAAACTAAATCCAACTCACATACTGGCATAAAACTACTGTGCTTTTATGGCAATGAAGAAAGCACTCATTAGCTCAACAACATTTCACAATTACCTTCTGAATGCTTCAATTTTAGTTAAAAATAAAACTGTTACAATCTACAAGAAAAAACAACAAAGAAATCTACATCAAACAATCTATTTGTGTACTGGGAGTGGAAACCAAAGGAACACAGAGCTAGTTAATGATGAAATCTATACAATTTCTTGGGAAAGACTACGGTAGGTCCAAACAAAAATAATCAATCAATTTCTGTTGTTTTAGTGCATATTTACAGATTTTCATAAAAAGGAAATCAGCATCAAAGTTTAGATTAATTTACTGGCGCTTTTCATTCGTCAGCCCCATTCGTTTGTGATGTCCGAACGGCAGTGACTGTTCCCGAGGGTTTCCCCGACTCTTGCCCTGATTCTTGCTCCTAAAGAGGAAAAGGACAAATTAAAGGTTTAGTCAGCTATTGAAAGCTAAATGTAGGCTAATACACTGTCAAATTCACGAAAGATTTCCTCACATTTCGCCATTTTAACGTTCAGTGGGTGCTGAAAAAATTATCTGGTACTTCTACACAGCCCTGGCTCCGTGAATAGTAACATAAACAAAGAGGAGAACACTGCTCGTATCAACAAAGCCGTATTACTACACTTTGCTTCACAATGCATTTCGACGTGCGAGGCATCGCTGCGGAGCAATACCATTTTGATTTGAGCTCGAAGTTAGCAAGAATGCCTTTAATTTGAACCATCTACTAGACTACTTAATTTTTCAAATGTTTTAACACATGACCGCAAACCTTTTTTTATAAACATTATACACTGAAATTAAATTAGATAGTCCAAATTAGAAAGTCCATAGCTCACACTACTAGATAACCACCAACTGCCAAGAAGACACCATCAGGTCACCTGCTTGAGGACTGCCATCATCTCCTTGACAGTGGCGCTGAGACTGCTGGCACTCTGGTGGAGCTGGGTGTAGTAGCAGGTCTTCTCCTCCTCTGTGGCCTTGAGAGTCTCCTCGGTCTGCCTCAAGGTGCTCTTGACCTCCTCCAGCTCCTTGGACAGGGCATGGCTGGCCTGCTCCAGCTGGACCATGGCTTTAGCATCGTCCTCTGCAACAACGCAGGGACAAAGATGATCAGGCCAGCTTTAACAAAAGCACATTTGATCTAGGACAATTGCAATCAAGTGAATCTGTTCAAGAATGGATTATGCTCTGCGTTAAATTTAAGTAAAGTGTTGTCAGCATTAGTCTTGCTTCTAACCAACCATTTTATAGTGTTTTTAATGATATCAACAATTTATATGGGATGTTTTGATATTATTTATATATTGTATTTTACTAAGTGTGTATCTGCATTGTTGCATAGGCTTGAATATTATATAGTAGGGCTGCACGATTAACTGAAAAGTAATCGAAACCGAAATTCAGAACATCTAACAGACGTAATTTTTCTGTGTTGATTTTCTCCCTTCATGGTAACTTCTAAGCTAAAGCAATGTCAAGTCAACTCTTTCTATGAGACATTCCTATGGAAATAAATGTTCTGGAATAATGGTTCTAAAATATCACAGTAGACAAAAATGTCTACAATTAGTAGGTGGAGTAGAGAAAATGAAGTTACAAATGCATACATGAATGATAAACATAGCTCCCTGTACAGGATAATACTTTTGCCTGTCAATATATTTTTCTTTAAGCTAATAATTACGACTCCATGTATCTTTAATTATTTCATGTTTAAGCCCATTGCTAGCAACACTTAAGTATCATGATTTTACAAATGGTAAGTTTTTACAAAAGCTGCTTAACACTACTGCGAGTAACTGCTTATGTATTCCTTATTTATAGTTCTATGGTGTATTCACGCAACTCTGCCCGTCTAGTCGGCTGAATAGAAGGATCATGTAGCAGGACTCAAACAAAAGCAAAACAGTTTGTACTAAATGCAGTACATCTCTCCAACGTTAAATAATCGCTATTTCAATATTGACACAAATAATCACGATTATTATTTTTTCCCATAAATCGAGCAACCCTACTATGTCTATTATTCCAAACGATATTTACATGTGCACATAATCCACTATATAAACAAACATGTCAACACAACAAACTGGAAACATTAATATTCCAAGTCGAATTTAGTCTAGCATTACTGTTGTAAAGAGGCAGTTCATCATATTGACAGCAATGTGCCAGTCCACAGCACAACAGCAGACCCAGAGAGGGAAAGCCATATGCATGTAGTCTGGATCTCTCTATAGCAAAGCTCAAATTGAGCCAGCTCACAGCCCTGACGGGCTACTGACACAGAGTGTAGCTTGCGCATCAGATGCAGCGAGAACGACACAACAAGCCGATGCACATTGCATAGATTCATGGTCGCACCCATTTTGGCGTCTTGCACAATGAGCTTCTGTTCGATCTCCTCTCTGGCTTTCTCGCTCTTGTCCAGCTTCTGCATCATGCTGCCTATATCCACCATGGCACCATTGTACACTATCAGATTCCCAGACTCGCTGGCCTCGGAGTTGGCACGCGCCTTCGGGGCAGCAAGCAGCATTCTGTTGCCTACACAGGGTTCAGAAGAGAAGATTTGTTTTTGAGCAGGTTAACCTACAGTGAACTTGCACCAAACTGAGGTTTTCTGGCCCCCCCGAAACGCTAGTGCTGTTTGAACATTTGATTGGAATTAGAACTATTTCTGAAATGTGAATCTATGACTTTACACAACGTCATACAGTAGCCTAAAAGCAACCACATCTAAAAACAAAAATGATTAGTGCCGTGGGCCACACCAACACAATTAACAGCATGCAGAACAACCAAACAACACACACACACTCATTCAATTAAAAGCATGGGCGTAGATTTCCTTTGAACATTGGGAGGGACATAAAGTGGAGGGTCTGGTGGTCCTCCAAGAAATATTTGAGAATCAAATATTTCTGCGTTCTGGTAAATTCTGATGGATCAATGTGCCTTTTCTGCATCCATTATTGGTGGAAAATGTCCATTTATTTCAAGGAAAACATTAAATACAGGAATCCTTGGACAATTCACAATATATGGAATGTAATGCAGTAAGTGTTGTCAAACATTAGGGAGCCTCCATCCATCCATCGTCATCCGCTTATCCAGAGTCGGGTCGCGGGGGCAGCAGCTTCAGCAGGGGACCCCAAACCTCCCTTTCCCGAGCCAC
>JAODUK010000007.1:2977367-2989218 GCA_027564635.1 Typhlichthys eigenmanni
CTACCGAACCGCAACCCCTCCCCACCACGACTACGCCTCGATATCCTGTCCATGAATATCACAAACAAGATTGGTGAAAAAGCGCAGCCCTAGCGGAGACCAACTGCCACCTGAAACGAGTCCGACTTACTGCCGAGAATCCGAACACAGCTCTCGCTTTAGACATACAGGGATTGGATTGCCCTTAAAAGGGAGCCTATTACTTTCAAACTATCTGGTAGGCAGAGGGCTATTTCATATTTTCAACACACAAAGCCATGCATGCTTTAATATTATGTTCCCTTTTCTTTGGGGGAAGTAAATATGCATGTGACATATTCATGTCAGTGATTAATTTAATAATTAAGTATTATCCCCTGGACATCAATATCATCATAATCATCTTCAAAACTTTATGCAGTCAAAACATCTGTGTTTTTGGATGAGAGGCTAAACTATAGCTGACTTAAAACAATAAGTCTAATACACATTTTGGCCATAACCAATTAAAACATTGATAAAATCTACCGGAGAATGAGACCTTGTTAAAGTCGAAACACGGAACTTGCTATATAGCACTTCATCAGCATCTGGTGCCCCTTCCGTCCCCTCGCATGTCGACTGCGCGCTGCGATACAGCTGCCGTCCGCGGGAGCACGCGCCATCAGTTTTTGAAATCACTTTTGGGCACGACACCTTGCCACACAGGCATACAGTAGCCTACAATCAGTTCAGAAGCACTGCCTCTATAGCTATTAGCTCATTCTTCATCGTTTTATAAACTCCCAACTACATTTAATGCAAGTATGTTACATTTATTTTTGATAATGGTTTTTGTGTGATCTCTCGGGCAAAGTATGTGGGTTACGTGATCCTCGTCATAATGTACAGACATCGTGCAAAAAACAAAGATGTATAATTAAATTTACTGTATCTAATATCACACTAGGTCTATACTACAGTATCAATGCAACAAGTCATTTTAGTTGCATTACATTTCTTTCACTAACAATTGCCAAGTGAACTGGCACTTCATAACTCACTGAATGCCCATATTATGTTAGCTAACATTAGCTTGAAACAATAATGCCTTATGGCTACGGTAACAAGTAGAATGTTAACTTTTTTCAGTCACAAAACTATTGTAAATTGTACAGCGAGTGTTTACCTTTCCACAACACAAAGTCAAAAATGTAAGGTAAACTGGGTAGGCGTGTCTGTCAACGGCAAGTCGGCAATCTCAGCATCATTACAGTATCGTACACAGTTACAGTAGACATCGAAAAATTATAGCATACTCATTATCTTCATGTCCGGTGACAGAATCTCCAGTCCGTAGGGCTACAAGTAGCTGGAGATGTAATACTCAGTGGTTGTTATTTATTAAATTAAACCTACTAGCCTATGTAAAAAAAAAAAAACGAAATAACAGGTTTGATTAAGTTATGCATACTTTTATCTCTGATCTCGTACCTGCGTACACAGACAGAATTGCGTTGCAAAAATACGTGCATGTTGGCAGGTCTGCAAACCCTTGTGTGATCAGAAAATGGTATAAGAAATTACATTTACACAGATTAATGTATAGTATAGCTAACAATTAGGAAGAGCTATGTGGAACAGAACATACTTCTGATGACATTATCACAAGCCATCTTAGCTCACCTAGCAGGTTGTCTATCTGGGCATCACTGAAAGACGGCACAGGCTCATCATTGCCCATGTCTGTCAGCTTACGGTAGTAACAAGACTCCCGTATGACTGGCTTGTTCAACAGCTTCTTTACCTGCAAGCAGAGGCCAGTTAACACGAAAGGTGCCATGATGTTTCACTTTATGCAGAGCGGCCTGTCTGTCTGTGTGTCTGTCTACCTGAGCTCGAGACAGATGCAGTCCCAGTGTGTACATGATCTCCTCCAGGTCTCTCTCCATCAAATAGCCACAGTGGCTCTGGTCAAAGTACACAAATGCCATCAGCAGCTCCTTGTTGTGTGTGACCATCTGCTTCTTCTCCTTGTCCTGGGAGAGAGGTGGCGGCGTTGTAAACACTGCTCGGACATCACCTAAGCTACACATATTGTGTACGCCCCCCCCCATACCTTGTCTTTGGACAACCTCTCCTTCGATGGCTTCCTGTCTTCTTTGCGGTCATCTTTCCGCTCCCTCTCATTGGAGTCCTCATCGTCCTTGTCTGGGACGGAGAGATTGGACAGGAGTGAGGGGGGTCAACAAGGTGAACAAAAACAGGATATCTAGCCATGGAACCTGATCCCGGTTCACTGGATCACATTGCCAGCAGGATTAAAAGGGTGACATTCCACCAAAAGGCCCTCATTTATTGTTCTAACTTAGAAACCAACGCATCTCTCCATGTTGTAAGATGCATTTAGAAGCCTCATCTCTAAATGCAGCTTACAACATGGAGAGATGAGCAATAGGGCCAAGAAGAGGAACATCTCCGGCCAGCTCGAGAAAGCAGTGGAGGGGAGACAGTGGTGCACCAGGGTCCTAGGAGGTTAATGGTGCACGTTTAATAGCCTGGGTACTAGCCTATTAAACAGTTGTGGAGTGTATTTACTGGTTTAATTGAATTATATTTCAGATAAAGTAGATGGTTCAGACTTCAAGCTGACTCAAAAACCTGTACACATGAGTGGAGACTTGAAGTAAGGCTGCTCGATCATGGAAAATAAATAATCATGATTATTTTGGTCAATATTGAAATAACGATTATTAAACACGATTTTACAAATTTAGACGATACGACTCATGTAGACTCATTTGACACAATGACTCATTGACTTTGGAAAGATTTTGCAATTACTACACTTAAAAAAAACAAGAAAACAATGCAACAGTGAAAACACCTCCAACTTTGAATTTCCCTTAATACTTTTCCTGTTGACCTTTCACTGTCACCCGGGGCAGGGGCTAAAGTACACATGTGCGTGTCATTTAGAACTCATGTTGAAAATCATAGTTTCATCTTTATATCTCCATTACATTGTTTTTGGCGATTGTTAGGAGACGAAATTGAAATGTAATTAAATGCACAGCCCTTACGTGACGTGAGCTGTGACGTATCCAGTGCTCACGTCTGCGTAAGATCTCAGGTAATACACACATGGCGGTTCACCACATGGTTTATCACCGTAGAACCAACAGAATGTGTGTTTTGTGCCAGGGCTGAAGAGGGTGGCTTGCCGTACCCTCGTCATCGTCGTCGTCTGCATCGTCGGCCTCCATGGGGTCGTACTCCTCGCCGTTAGCCGTGCTGCCGTCGTCCTCGTCCTCTTCCTCGTGAAGCTCCTCCTTCTTCAGGAGCTTCTCCACCTCCTGATGAAGGACAGGGTGCGGTGAGCGGCCACGAGGAGACACGGACCGCACGGCAGGCCCTGCTTCACTAGAGAGGCCTACCTTCTGCTTCTGCTTCTCCTCCTCCTCCCTGGTCTTCTTCGCGGCCGGCTCCTCGTCATCCTCCTTCTCCTTTTTCAGCTCGCGCTTCTCAGCCTCCTTCTTCTCCGTGTCCTTCTTGGCCTTCTTCACCTTCTCCTTCTTGTCCTCTTTGGTGGGAAGGGAAGCCAGAGCTCTGTATATACGGTAGCCAAAGTCTCTCTGGAGCATTTCGTTGAACAGCTCAGCGAACAGGGAAACCTGAGCAGAGAGAGCAGCGAGGGTCGATTAACTACAGCAGGTAAGATGTGTAGAAAGTATTGCAGGTACGGGCCGGTCGGGTCATGAAGATACAAAGCAGCATGGTGCAAGTTTAATCGACTTACAGAAACACTGTATGCAATAGGCTTTGATCTAGATGCTCTTCCAATTGCCCTTTTGAAATGTGCATTAAATAAGAAACTGTTATCTCCTATTCTATGATATGGATGCTATTGCTATACGTGCTAAAGCTGGGGGCTTGTGTGTCGGGAAGGGTTCAGGTGGCTAATCCATGCATACATGTATTTACAGAAATATTTATATATTTGTGTGACCTCACAATCGGTCGGGTGGGTACTAAAAAACCCTGACCAATGCAACTCAAGTACATTTAATAGCCTAGCATCAAATAATATTAACCGTCAACATGACAGACTGTTGGACGAGGTTCCTCACCTCAAAGGAGTGCTCCTTGTTGTCCTCCAGTCTGTAGTCCAGCAACACGCTCAGTGACATGACGCTGCAGTCAAACTTGCCGTTCTTCGCCGCCCAGTTGGGGTGCACCAGGATGGTGGGCTCGTCGGGGAGGACATAGCGCCTCTCCCGCCGCTGGCGCTCCTGCTCCTCCTGCTTCTTCCTCTCCTCCTCCTGGAGGACAGACACACAACACACCTTAGGGATGGGGTCTCAAACTGTCCTGCATTGCTTTAGAGGTCTGTCTGCTCCAACACACCTGACTCAACTTAATGGGTCGTTATCAATATGTGCAGAAGACTGATAACGACCCACTCGTGAATCGGGTGTGTTGGAACAGGGAGATATCTAATGCCGGCCGTACACAAAATAACTTCCAATAACACTGTCGCAGACAAATATCCAATGTCGGAATAAAATCACGAGAGTCTCGCTAGAGTTGTTGAGTGCTCCCGTCATCTTGATCGTTTGGTGTAAGGTGGCAATCAGAGCTGTTTTAAGCCAGTCAGTTATTTTCTCATCTTGATGTTCCAACCAAATCAAACATGCGTAATATTATTCTCGGCTGCAATTGGACGGCCGGGGAAACAGTGATGGGTGCGGCGTTTCAACAAAAGTTGAATATTTTTCAACTTGAAAAAACGCTCCTGGCGTTTTTAGAAGCCTGGGAATACGCGACGCTCCCATTGGAATCAATTGAAAAATAACGTTTTGTTGGACACAGGGCTTTAGGGCCTCACGTCGGGCCACACACAGCCTGGAGTTGGCTGTCTTCCGGTTGCCTCTAATGCAGTGTTTCCTACAGTTGGCCCTGGAGACCCACTGCCCTGCATGGTTTACATTTATCCCTGCTACAACACACCTGATTCTAATGAATCAGTTGTACCAATCTCTGCGTGCCTGCGTAAGTAATCCCTGCTCCTGTTCTTTGTTTAATTAGCCAGGCAGCCTTGCGTGCATATTACTGCATGTGTGGCCCACGGTGAAGGTGCGCTTAGCCTGACATCTAGTGGCAAAATGTCTCATAGAGCCACATTCATCTTTAATACTCCAACCAAACACCACTGGCCATGTCAGCTCTATGGCTCACAGCGTTGTGAAAGGCCCGCCCACGACCCCCCGTACCTCTCGGTCGTCCTCGGTGCGGGGCGGCTCCTCTTCCTCAACAGGTTTGCTCTCGGGCTTCTCCGGCTCCTTGGCCTCCTCCACCTGCTCCTCCACCTTCAGCTGCTTGGTGAGGCGGGCGATGAGCTGGGACTTCAACCCCTTGGAGCTCAGAGTGCGACAGTCCAGCTCCTTGCGCAGGTCATTCACCTGTGAGGACAAACGGAAACCCAGGGTGAGGGTTTACTAGAGAGGGGGATTACTAGGACACCCAGAAATCTGTTAAGTGCACATGTTCTTAATAGAAGATTTTAATATAATTACTAGTTTTAAATAGAGTCATAGTCAGCTATAGAAAGCTAAATGTTAAGCTAATACACTTTGTCAAATTCAACTAATATTTCCTCACATTTCGATAGCTCTGTGCATGTTGATAATAACAATAATCTACACAGCCCTGGCTCCGTAAACAGCAGCATAAACAGAGTGGCGAACACAGCTCATATCAACAAAGCCGCAGCACTACGCTTTGCTTCACAATGCATTTCGATGTGTGAGGTGCCGTGGATGACAGCGGAGCGATACGGTTTTGATTTGAGCTGGAAGTTAGCAAGAATGACCTTGCCTTTACATGAGGTTGAGGGGCACTTCTGGCACTCACCTTCATGGATTTAGGATCAAGTTTAGCCCAGTGAGTTGGTGTGGTAACCTCCTTCAACTCGTCCTCGTCCTTCTCCTCTTCCTCCTTGAGAGAGAGTGTTCAGACAGTGATAGACAGAGGGAAAGAAGCGGGACAGCAGAGTGTCAGCGCACCATCTGGTCGGCCTCAGCTAGTGCAAGCAGCAAGGTCACATCTGTCTTTCATAGGCTCCACCTAGTGAGCTCTCGACTGTGTTAAAGTCCACTGATACTGAAGGGTACACAGGGAAGCTCTCTAGCTCTTATTAATAAACAAAAGGAAATGCCCCCCAGCGGCCAATCAATGCAGTTCTGTGGAACACAAAAAAAGGTAAAAATCAATGACAGTTGCGTCCAAAAGGTGCGTAGGTACATCAGGTGAACTCAAGCTGGTCTCTGAACAGAGGGTGAATGGTAGGTGGGCCTAGCATGGTCTATGACTGGGCTACTGAGTCTTATTTCTGGTTTTATAGAACTATGCCACATAGAAGCCATCTGTCCAACCAACTGCCCTGGAAAAACCAAGTTCTACATATAGTCCAAATCAAGAATATATACTCCATATACAACAGACAAGAAACAGGACTTGGGGAAGGTTCCTTTTCGAAGTCAGCAGATATGAAATTGATGCCAACCTCACAAAAAAGGGTACATTTTTAGAACAAAAAACATGAACATAAACACAACTGACTCAGCAGATTCCAGCAATGCATTTAAAAGAACCAAAACAAAGTTTTTTTAGGCAGACTTTTTAAAAGGCACATGAAGCAAGTAAGACTTACTGGTTAATGGTGCACAACTTAACGCCTTCAACAATTACCTGCAAATCCCAGATTTGAAGCCCAATTATTATGCAAAGCAGTTTAAAGCTGGAAGCTGTTTCATCAGTTGCGATAGAGTTTTGTATTTTGCTTCATTTTATAGAACCTAATCTCACTGCCTCCGCTGTGTGTGTCGTGACGTGGGGAGGTGCAGATGGAGAGATGAAGGAGTTGGAGCACAGAAGTGGAGAGGTGGAGGAGTTAACAGAAGCCTAGGGGCATATCTGCCTGTGATCTATGTCGGTGTGTGTGTGAGTGGCGGGCGTGTGCGTGGCTGTTTAACGTGTGCCTGGCGTTTGTTTGTTTTGTAATTCCTGTGCCTTCCTGTGAGAAGCGGAAATGAGAAGAGAAGGGATTAGCGGTTCAGTGCCTGTTCTCCATCCGCCTCCTTCCGCTCGGCCGACAGCTTCTCAGACAGCTGCTCCCGGAGTCCCCGCGACAGCCCCTCCCACTCTGAGCGAGTAGGAAGACAATGCCAAACATCCGGGAGAAACAAAACCACTGTCTCCACATGTGCGGGGACTGTCCGCCCCTTGTGTGTCTCCTCCGGCCGGTGATAGCGAATCTCTGCAAAGCGATACCTGTCGTAAAGGAAGAAGGCGCATTGGAAAGAAACATTCTGGTCAAGGCACAGAAACACAAGGCAAGCCAGGCTAGGGCAAGCCCCCCACTCCCCTTGTCAACGGCTACTCCCTCCCCTCAGCTCACAGAATGACTAAGCACGTCATTACAGTGACACACACACACACACACACGGCCCCCCGGTCTGCAGCTCTCCAACGGTTGTCACAGGTTACAGCAGCCATTTTGAGAATTAAACCACACCCCCGCTCCAATATTCCTCCCATTTGGCCAATTAGGTGCGTATTGTGCATTTAACCTGCAGTGCGTATACCCCCCCCGGCTACACAGGCGTTGTGAGAGAAGAGACAGCTTCAACGGGGACACAGTTAAAGCAAGTTAAATATGTAAGATATTTAACAAGAGAGCATAGAAACAAAATCAAACAACAGAACGTAATGGCAGGTGTCTTCTGGTCCGGGCTACTGCTCATCCAGCCACAGAGTCAATACATCCGTTCTTACATCACAACCACGTGCCAATACAGTGAGAGAGAGAAGCAGGACAACGACGACACACACAGGCCAAAGGGGACGTTAAACATTAAGCGTAACTGAAGTAGCAAATTAAAACAGTCATAATCGTTGATAGAACATAACCAAGGCAGGAAATGACCCAATATTTTCAGTGGTGAGAACCTCAGTGCCGAGGCATTGAAACCATGCAGCGCTTTGGTCGATTCTGGGCTTCTGGCATCACAGAGACAAACTGAAAACACGATCTGGCAGGGTGGAGACATGGAGCTGTACTTACCACTGGGTGCACAGACTCAGGTCTATGCCTGTGAGGGCCTTGCAACAGCGTATGGCTGTCTTTATAAGGACCGCTGGGTCTTTCTCTGGGTCCGCTCCATCCAGAGAGGGAGACCAGTGGCCACCAATGGCCATGGCCTCGTCTTTACCTCTCATCCCCACCAAAAACTAGAGGGAGGGAGAATAGCATTAGGTAGGTAGTATGTTATTACACACAATAGAGACTGTGAGGATAAAGAAACAAAGGGAGAACAATGTGAGCAGAGAGTTAGCCCATACTCGGCTATGTTTCCTACACGGACACGCCCACTGGCGGTGACATTCAGCGGCGTGTGAAGGAATGCACCTTCAACGACGTAAAGTCAAACCGACAAAAGAGGCAAAAAAAAAAAGAATCTGCACATTCAATTCATTGTTATGGCAGTTATGACGCCAGAGAAGAAACCTTGGCATCGACGCGCGTCAGATGCCACCGGAGGGAGTTGGCCTTAACTGCTTTACAGAGGTGTTATTGGGTGTTCCCTGCAGGCCTAGGTGGCAGCCTGTCCTCAAGATAGAACACAGTGCGTGTCATGGGTGTGTGGAATACCTTAATAAGCCTTGCAGGGTGTTGGAAAGCATCTCTGAGTTCTTGGGGATCCTCTGCGAGAGCACAGGACTTGTGATAAAGCTCCTCTAGACTAGGGTTAGCCAGCAGCATCACCTGCAGCACAGAGGACAAAAGGAGAAGGAACGTCTTACTGAATACGCAAGAACAACAAATACCTGCAAGTATCCTTGAGCAAGATACAAAATACCTATTTGCTTCCTAAAAAAAAAAAAAAAAAAAAAAAAGACGTTTTACTGACCCCGGGGCCATCGCGCCGTCATTGTTGTGGAGCCCTGCCCTGCAGTCAACACTGTAATTGTACTTCCTCTGCAATTCGCTTTGGATAATGATCCAGTTGTGTGACTGGGGGCTATACAAACACACACTGCACTGACATGGAGCTGGCTCACCTTGGCACTGTAGGTGTGATTGGCATCAGCTGGCTCGAGCACAGCGGTGTTCTTGACCAGGGGATCAACCTCCTTGTGCATGATGTGGAAGTTGCAGTAGTTGCCAAATTGGAAGGGCCGCACCAAGGGAAAGGCATCCACCCAGGTGAAGACGGCGTTGAAGAAGTCACTGGGGATGTATAGGCTCTGGTAGCGCCTCCTAAGCTCCATCATGTCACAGTTAGAGCTACAAGGAGACAAGAGAGCTCCGTCACATCTGACAGATGACGAGAGGTTTTTTTCCTAATAATAATACATTTACATACATAAAACAATAAAATACAGTGTTTTTTTTTGACAATCAAAATAAATAAAAGGGGAAGTGTAATCATCATCAGCATCCTACCCACCCGTCCAAGCTGAACTTTGAGAACTGGACGGTGTAGCGAGGCGCCATTTTGCGCGGCCGCCGGGGGGAGCGGTCCCGTCTCGGGGAGCGCTCCCTGGAGCGCTTGCGCACAGGCGAGCGCTCTCTTGACCGCCTGCGCTCGCGCTCTCGCTCGCGACTGTGGGAAAGAGACGGGTAATTAGCGATGGCAGGCAGTGGAAGCTATGGCGCGTAAAAATCTCAATGCACTCTGGTCTGTGTTCCTACTGACCTGCGATCCTCTTTGCTGCGGAGGATGAGCTCGGGGCCGCGGTCGTTGCGGTTGGGGAAGCGAGGCGGGGGCTCCATGCGGCGCACCGGCTGAGGCTGAGGCATCATTCTCACTGGTGGCTGAAGCAGACCTCCGGAGAACACATCTGCACAGCCACGAAACCAGGTCACATCAGCCTGACCGCTTACTATCGCCAACGTATACCTCATCGGCCAATGCAGCATACAATAGTCATATAAAGTGATATTTTTATAACGCTCTCGTCCCGCAGATGCATAATGAATTCTATGAAAACAGTCTTGTATCGTTTGCTGAGGCTCTTCTGACATGGTTGCATTAGATGCAGGCATTCTACCTTTAGGTGGAGGCTGTGGGAGCAGGGGCTGTGGTGGATTCTGCAGAAGGGGGGCCAGGGAGGCAGCAGATAACTGGGCCTGCAGCAGCGACGGAGGGGGTCCCTGGGCGGGAACACTGAAGGTGGTGGGGGGAGGCAGAGACTGTAGCATGGGGGGTGCTGGCTTCATCATGTTGGGAGGTTGAGGCTGACTCTGGAGAGAGAAAGGAAAAGGGGAACACGGTGACTTGTTAGCATAACGGTATTTCCTTGTGTGCAAATATGTGAATAGTTATTAAAATACAAATGTTGTCCCTGTGTAGCCATAAAAATGTAAACTGCATTATATCGCCTGCAATACAGCCTGCTTGAGAGAAACACACTGGGGGGGTATAATGAATATATCTGATTGAGAATCCTGTATGTATCCTGAGCTCGAACAGCAAGGTTGTGGTTTTAGACAAAAGGTTAAGAATAACCCAGAGGGTTGTGGGTCCACTATTTACTATCTCAGCAAGCAAGCTATTTGGAGAAGAAAACTGGAATCTCAGGACAGGATACATTCAACCTGATCTAAGACAATCCTGTTTGTGATGTACATTGCCCTTGGGTGGAACACTAGGAAGTTGAGAAAAAAGGTGCACTTCCTAATATACTCTGCCAATTCAAGCAGGATATTCTTATTGCCTGCATTTAGGATAACCTAACACACTTTAGAACAACCTAAAACTTGTTTGTTCCATAAAATGTAATATTGTAATAATAAACGTATACATACAATCAATGAGTTTGTTGAACTGTTGAAATTTACATGGCTGAATGCTCAAATTTCAAGTAAATCTAAAACATGCATTCCTAGTAATACCTCACATTGCTATCAACAAACCCTGCCTCTATGGAAACTTGCATGTGGAACATGTAAGTTCCACATGCAAGGTTTTCTTAATTTGTTCATTGACAGGCATGCATTGTACCCAGTAAAACAATGTAATACAAATCATCTTATGGATAGCACCTTTTGAAAACTGCCGAATTCCCTGTAAACTGCAGTCTCCTGTAGAGAAATTATTTTAAATGTCAAGTTGTTGTCAATTCAGGTATGATAATTGTGTTTCAGATGTTTAAATACAGCAAGTCAAAGTATATTGTTACCATTAATACTACACGCCCAATATTACTGTAAAATAACATCATGAATACAATTATTGGTATTACTGCTGTAAAAAAGGTATAAATGAATTATGTCCAAAATGGCTACGGCAGCAAACAAAAAATTGCCAAAACTACAATAAATAAATTAATATATATAAATAAAAATCATCAATGGTTAAAGCACCTGAATCAGGTTAAAAGTATATGCAAACTTAGGAAGAGAAAGAAAATATAACAAAACAAAAATAGGCAAACTGGCACAGGATCCCTAAAGTGAGTGAGGCCCGGAGCAAGGGGGTTACATTTTGTCTGTTGTCCGGAGTGGAGTGCATGTCAGAGTAGCGCAGCTGCATCCCGGGCTCAGAGTAAAAGCCACCCAGCTGTGGAGAAGGCTGAGGTAAAGGCTGGGGCTGCTGTTGATGCTACGAGGGTGAGAACACAAAAGTCAATATCACACAAACACATGGGAGATAAGGAAATGTACAAATACCACCAGGTACCTCCAGGAATAACTACATACAGTATCTCACAAAAGTGAGTACACCCCTCACATATTTGCAAATATGTGAGAGCATATCTTTTCATGTGACAACAATGAAGAAATTACACTTTTCTGCAATGTAAAGTAGTGATTGTACATCTTGTA
>JAODUK010000007.1:2996942-3012542 GCA_027564635.1 Typhlichthys eigenmanni
TACATCCTGACAACATAGTTTAACAAAAATAAAACAAATCAATATAAGAAATTACACATAACAAAACAAAAATCATTTTCAAAAACATTTTGTCTTGTAATAATATTGTGACGCTATCAAGAAGCTCTACATATTCATGGGCAAACTCTTCCCCACACATGCAACAGTTTGCACAAGTTTAATACTGCAGGCATCGAAGGGAGGGGTGCTAGAGCCCGGGATGGGTTATGTGAACCATCCTGACCCCGAAGCAATGCATGCTGGGGGACTGAATACCACCGGGCACTGCCCGCACGAGATGGGTTCTGAATGTGAGCAAGGTAGATGAGCTGCACCGAACACATCCTCTCACAGACTGCTTATGTGTGTGTGCATCAGCCATGTTAGTGTAGTGTAGAGTAGGTACTTTGGAGGGGTATTTGACTGTACTCAGTGCTGCTAGTCAGTGCAGTCTTCATCAATATTGAGTCTCTATACAAGTAACTCACGGACCACAGCCGTGACAAACACATCCCCACTGGACTATGTGCCACTCAAAACAGTATACCTTACTTTGTTCAAACCTGCATGCCTGTGTGTATGTGTGAATGAATGTCCTGGCAGAGAAGCTAATGTGCCAAATCAACAGCAAACTCAACTCGAGCACAACACTGCAGAGTCAGCACCTTTCTGGCCCTATCTCTTATCGCGGAGTCTTGCTCGTCATCCCCAGGCCGGACCACTGTATCCTACGTCCAGGGAAGTAATAGATGATAAATGGCGGCTAAAAAGGTTGTAAGAGGTCTCACAGACTGATGGGGCATTCAGCTGGGGGTATTTTGGCTTGGTAGGGTGGGGGGCCGGACGGAAGCCTCGTTTATAAAGCAACACCTTTGAAATCTCTGGACTTTTTTGGAACAATGTTGCAGGTACGATGGTTTTGTAGCTGTTGTTCGTGTTGATTTCTGATTTCTGATACTGTTGGTCACACACCCTTGGAAAGGGAGGAAATGTCCTATTTTACAAACATTGTTGTCCATAATATATAGATAGAGGTTTTATATATATTTCTTTATACTCTTTTTTTTCTCTCGCCATCATCCTCTCTCTCTCTCTCTCTCTCTCTCTCTCTCTCTCTCTCTCTTTCATGCAGTCCTATGCTCATATTGCCTTCCTGCTTTCCTCTCTCTTCGCTTGCGCTCAGTGGCGGCGCCTGCTGGTGAGTGGTGCTACATGCAGCCTACGCAACCACACTTGATGGTCTTCTCCACTTCCTCGGTGAAGGACGTACCATCGCTGCATTCAAAGGTGTATTTCCGGCGCTTCATTCGCTGGCTGGTGCAGCAGGCGCCTGCGTCGCAGGCCCCGGTGCACTCCACCCAGGACACCATGCGTGTTGTCTGGCAAATGGCGTAGCCTCGCTGCACCTGGTAGAAGTCACGAACAGGCTCGCCTTGGCATTCGGACTCTGGAGAGAAATAGACGCGCTCCAACATTAGTGAATTGTACCGTAGAATGAGTATCACCGTTGCCCTTTTGTTCAAAAAACTGGACAAATGATTCAAACAAGAACGTGAATTGGAAATGGAGAGCGACCCGACTCCGGATATGCGGGAGAAGATGGATGGATGGATGGAGATCTGGCTCATACATTTTATTATATCTGCATTTGATTATATATTAACAGAGCGAGGTTCAAATGTATCCTTGTGTAAACAGACCCAATATAAGTGCAGTAGTTACCAAGCCTCACAAGACCATGCTGATCTCACAAGCTTCAGTTTCATTTCACCATGAGAAAACCTCTGGAAAACCTAGGAATATTTTTTTATGTGTCCGAGTAGCAACTGAACTAAACAGCGTCGTGTTTTTAGCTATACGGGCGTGGTTTAGGTTTTCCGACAGCAAAAACGACCAGATGGTTATCCAATCAATTGCCAAGTTTTTTTTTTTTTTTTAAAGTACCTGTCCTTTACAAACAGTTTAAATGTACAGATGGAGTTGAGACAACAATTCATCTGGCATGTCAGGTTAGTAGTTAGTTACCTCCTAGTGGGCATAGATCTCTGGTTATTTTTGAAGGTATTGGACAGCCTTTTATAGGCCAATAGGCACGACTACAACTGGTTAGATCGCCTCATCTAGCTCTACCACTATTTCTGAACACACTTGACTTCACCGTCATCTCACTACCCCACCCTGATTGGACCGCCAGCAGGTTGGCTGTGAAAACGCTAATGCATATATATTGCTTTGCTGAGAGCAATAGTCGGGTAACCTGACACCATATTGAGCCAGACACATGTCCTCTCACTGCAAAGTCAAACTACAGTTAGCAGGATCAGGATGGTCTCGCGATGAGGCTGATATTCTGCTGGAGCCGGGATACAAGTTGGGACCACAAACACAGCTGGAAGGTTACACATAATAAATAAAGAACACTCTTTAGGATACCTATGGCCTACAGAGCTATGGAGCAAACCAACCTGCATCGCAAAGCTCTCCTGTGTAGCCACTTTCACAGTTGCAATAGGCGTCTCCTGTGTCTGAGATCTGACAGCGGCCGTGTTTGCAGGCCAGGCGACGGCAAGGGTTAAAGAGCTCCCCCTGCTGGTTACACAGGGCGCCGCGGTAGCCCTCCGCGCACTCACATCGGTACGACTGGCTGTCCAGCGGGATACACTTTCCGTGAACACACCTACCGGGGAGATAGGTTAATTAGCAGCAGGCTTAGGACTGTTGCAAACAAACCACACCCACCGCCATGCCACTGTTCACCCTACTTGTTGCCCTGGCAGGGGTTGGTGGCCGGCTGGTCGCAGTGAGGGCCGCTCCAGCCAGGCTGGCAGTGGCACACCGGGCCCTGGGCGCCGTCGGGCTGGCAGATGCCGTGCAGACAGTAGATCTTCCTGCAGGGCTCGCAACCGGGCACCACGCCGGGCTTCATCTGGGTCTTGGTGAAGTCCTGCAGCTCATTGTTGATGTACAGGTTCTGGATACAGCCATGGAAGCTGGAGCCATTCTGGATCTGCCAGAGCCGCAGGGCTGTGGAGTGCACGTCCACAGGCATGCCTGAGGAGGAGGAGGGGTAGAGGGCGCTTTAATAAAGGAAGGGGGGAAGGCAGGGACACAGACACACGGCTAACACGGGGCTGACATGAGTTTAATGTAGGAAGGCGTTTTCAAACAGATCCCGTTGGTGTAGACATTTTCAAAATCAAAACAAATTTAATAGAGAACAGAAGCTTGCTGATACACCGTATGAGGGACAATGTGGTTGAAGAGCAGCAAAGGGCCAATGGATGCCAAAAGATGCTAACTGCTCTGCTGAGTATACATTTGACACAGTCGGTTTGAATGGATAACACACAACACCACAACATCACAGGACTTGCACACATTCTCACAGTCACTCCCAATGCCAACACTTGGAGTGGGTCAGGCAAGGTAGCATTCTCTGAAATCAAACTTCATGCAAGTGCAAAACACACGTCTGAGGTGAAGACTGTGTCTGGTAGTTATTGTACCTGTCACTAGGGGGCACACTTTCTTTACTACAAAGAAATGTGCAAAGCAAATGTATCTTGTACCCAGGCGCAAGATTTCACTATGTGGTAAAGTTATGGTGGTTTATGAGCAAAGTTATCATGTCTATTGAAATATGTTACTTGTTCAATACCAATGTGTATTAATAATGTGGAAATGCAGTATTTTGCCTCTGTGACCTCTAGCAAACACAGTCATGGTGGGAGATGGGAAGGTGGAGGTTTGAGGGAAGTGGGTGGGGGGGGGGGGTGGGGGGGTCTGGTTGCGGTGGTGACAGAGCGAGGGGGAGGGGGTGACAGTAGTGTAGTAGTTTGAGTGCCTGCAGAGGAGGGAGGTGTGTTCTGGAGAGGGCCCCTACCCCCCACGTATAGCGGAGCTTCCCCGTTGAGGGGCCGCACCGCCCCAAAGCTGTCCATGGTTGTAGGGAGACCCCCGTCAATAGACAGGTTCACCATCTGGTCAAAGGTCACCAGCTCCACTGTGTGGAACTGGCCATCGTTGATGGTCTCAGTACTGGAAAGGATGGAGAGAGAGAGAGAGAGAGAGAGAGAGAAGCATTATTGATTAGGTATAAGTTGCTTTAGATAAAGCTACAGGGGGGGTCTGGGGCAGGGTGGAAATGCTGTAGGTGTATTCATCAAGAAATACCTATATTATTGATACAGTCTTAGTATAAATAAAAGCATTTGAGGGGCTCTCGGGACTGTACCTGTAGATAGCATGTCCAGGCTGGCTGCCAGGGTCGTAGCTGACCTTCACATGACCTTGGTAGAGCTCCACAGCAATGTGGTCATTGTCGCCATTGTACAGCAAGATGCCGTTCTCCTCTGCAGTGGAGACCTGGACATGGACACAGGCCGTGTGTTATATTGTTTAATACACACACACACACACACACACACGCACACACACCCACGCACTCACACACGCAGCACATACACACTGTGCGTACCTGGAGTGTGATGTTAGCTTGCGGCCAGTTCTTCAGGTCAGACAGCAGCAGATAGGAGTCTCGATCGACGAAGTTGACGCTGACCAGTTTCTCACAGCGCGGCCCACCGAACCCTGGCAGACACTGGCAGAGTGCGCGGCCGCCCCGCTCCACACAGGGCGCGTCGTTCTGACAGTCGGCCAGCTCACACAGAGATAGCGGAGACGGGCGCAGCTCACACAGCTGGCCACTGGAGGGAGACAGAGAGAGAGAGAGAGAGAGAGACAGTCAGTCATTAGCCTATGACAGTGTGCTGGTGTGTGTGCTACAGTACAGTAAAATGGGTTAGGGAGCAGCTAAGCCTAATTGAGCTGTAATGGCTTTGCCCTCACCTGTATCCACTGGGGCAGATGCAGGAGTATCCGTTGAGCTCATCCAGACATTTAGCGCTGTTCTGACAGTGATGCTCCTGACAGTCGTCATAGTTCACGCTGCAGTGATCACCGACGTACCCAGGAGAACACACACACCTAACACACACGCACAGAACGTTAACATGTCAAGATAGTGATTATCAAAATAAATAAAAGAGATGTGTATGTCATATGCTACATTTTATTAGTAAATAAGGTAAATGTCAGAAAATACATTAGCATAAATACAATCTGTGCTGTAAATATATAAATCTGTCAATTATTTAATGGCTTAGTTAGTAGCCTACTTTTATACATTATAGACCTATAGAGCGGTACTATAGGCCGCTCTATCAAATGTTATAAAAGGTAAACAGAAAAGGCACATATAAGGCTATTCCATGCTTCTAAATCTATAATGATTCATATATCATTATGGATGACATCACTCACTTGGGCCCGGTGGAGGTGATGAGGCAGGTAGACTGATGTTGACAGGGACTATTTCCTGGGGCGCACACGTCTTCCATTTCCTCACACATCTCTCCTGCAACACGCCCCAAAAGTATGGACAGTAAGTTAATACATCCCTAATCATAAAGCCTTGATCAGAAGGTCTCACCACATTTCCCCATTGATCCCCCAAATGACATCCCCTCCGTCCTCTTAGCTTACCTGTGTAGTAGCGGGGACAGAGGCAGGTGTAGTTGTTGATGCCGTCGATGCACGTTGCTCCGTTCTCACAGTCGTGGTCTTCACAGTCGTTAATGTCTGTTTTGCAAATCGGCCCCTCGAAGCCCAACGCGCAGGAGCAACTGTGAGCATGCACGCGCACACACACACACGCACACACACTTTTAACATTCAGTTCCTGCCATGCCACTAAAGAGAGTACCCCTGTTGGCAAAGTTCCCGTATCTCGCTATAGTAGAAGCATAGGGCCCCTGCGGCCGTACAGCCTGTAATCTCACCTGTATCCACCCTCCTCCTCCTCATCCAGCTGGCAGGTGCCACCGTTGGCACAGGGGTTGTTCACGCAGGCGTTCAGGACCGCCTCGCAGCTCTTTCCCTGCACAACACACAGCATGTTCACCATCGTCATTACTCTTCCCATTTACTCCATACGCATCGCTAGGTGTAGTTTTATTGTTGTATGGTACATAACACCCGTCCCCCTAGCAACCACGTCTTGGTGATATTGGTGGCCGTCATCATGGATTGTTTGCAAGTAATGGTGATGTAATGAGTCAGTAATGCGTTAGGTAAGACTGAGGGTCTGACCTTGAATCCTGGAGGACAGCTGCACCTGTAGATTTCCACCAGGTCATTGTGGCAGATGCCCTGGTTCAGACAGGGACTGGACAGGCAGGGGTTACACTTGGCCAGGATGGCAGTGTCCACGTCGCCTGCAAACCCCACCCCCACTTCACATCATGAATTAATGTGGCAAATACTGTTTAAGCATGCAGCATTATCGAGGAGGGATTCTGCAATAGCGTGGAAGTGTAATTCCATTGCAATGTCAAATTACCTTGGCACTCAAACTTTTTGGCAGGAGTGGTTAGCAGCAGCTTGCCTTCCATGCTCTGTGGGCCAGAACAGCGAGCGATGCCAGGCTCCTTGTAGCCTGTCTTCACCCAGTCTGACAGCCAGCGCAGATGACAGTCGCAGTACAGCGGGTTGGCACCGATAGCACTGGTGAAGACGGGAAACAATGTCATATGATGGGAAATACTCTTTATTTGTGCTAAAATGTATTACTCAAACCTGTATCTCAGCATTGAGGTTGGATTCATGCTTGAGAGTTTAGAATAGTATTTGAAGCCCCCTTATAATAAAGTGGTCAGTTTTGTTTTAGAAATGCACTCAGATTGATGGATTCGTTTAAGCAATCTGTTCTTAAAAAAATACATTATTTAACATTTCTGGATTTTAACTAATCTCTGACACATCCTCCTTTTCCACGACACATAGCCAACCAAGTTATGGCATATGCAAATGACTAAATGAGAGAAAAAGGGACTAAAGTATCTGGAAATGAAAATGGGGACTTTCATTGGGCATGTCATTGCAGCACATCACCAGCAGGTGTCTCTGTGTCTTCACCAAGTTAGCCTATGTATTTTTCAGCTCTGTGTGCCTTCCTTTTAAAGCAGAGCATAATACAGGTTCACGCTGTATTCACAAAGCCTTTTTGTGGTGTATATCAAGAGCAAGACGCCTCAATTACAGAGAAATGTGTGAACAGAAGGCACACTTAACCACTTCTGTCATGGCGGCGCTGAATCAATGAGGCTGTGTACTCCACCCCCCTGGCGATGCACAAACAAATCTGAATCGATGTCGTTCCACTGCGCTGGAAAACAGGCTCATCTTTCAGGCCGGGCCAATAGCTGACACCTGACATCTGCTAACACGAAAGCCACTTGAATGTGCCTCTCAATCGATAGCGCTTAAGCCTACCTTTGTCCTACTTTACATACAGTCTTGACTCCTAAGCCCCCCCCCCCACACACACACACACATACACACATTCTCTGTGGCTCTGACTGACAGGTCTCTATTGATCAGGCAGGGTTTGGAGTTGGGTTGAGGTTGACATGAAGCCTGCATGTATGGCGTTGAACATGCTGTAGAGATGCATCTGTCTAGCATTACAACCGCACACACACACAACTTGAACACACACACACACACACGCACAAACCTTCAGACATAAACAAACATCAACAAAGACAAATGTCTGCCAACTCAAACTGCAGATGTGTGTGTGTGTGTGTTTGTGTCTTGGAGATGTCACAGAGAGATGAGACAGTGAAGGAGCTGTGTGTTGCTGAATGCCACAGGGTTGTGGTGGATCTTGATTTGGTGGTGGGGGGGGGAGGGGGGGGGATCAACTCATGTGTAGCCCACCAACGGGTACTACAGGCAGGCCACTGTAAGCTACACACACTCCTGGAAGGTGGATCAGACCCCCTCTGTGCCTGTAAATGTGTGTGTGTACTATGTGTGCGCTATTGGACCTCACTTACTTGGCGAGGCAGAGGGCATCTCAGAAGTTGCTCTAGCAGCACATGCTTGTGTGCTGTGTGTGTGTGTGTCGAGGGCAGTACTCACAGGTGGGATAGTGAAGCCACGTCATTAAAAATCCCATCCGGAAGCTCTGAGATCTCGTTGCCATGGAGAGACCTGAGTGGACAACAGAGAGAGAGGGAGAGAGAAAAATTAAATCCAGCTAAATCTAATCTATTCTCAGTGGTCATTGGTCGGTGCACTCAAACATCAAACGGTTTAACAGATCTTTCACATTGTGGATGGGATGTTGTGCTGACAGTACACCACATAGTGGCACGGAGCTATAGTTGGCTGTGTGCGTCTGCGGAGGTTGGTGTCAGGCTACCATATGTCTGTCTGGTAAGGCCAAAAGAAGTACAGTAAAGGGGCTGACCACAGAGACCGCAGAGCATGCAGTGTGTGCAATCAATCGCCTGTGCCTGCACAAGCAGCATGCTATAGACGCTATAGTGGACCAGGCAGAGAAGGACTCAGGGTGACCGGGCAACGTGGATTAACGACAGGTCATTACCACCTACAGCCCCTGATCTGACCACACTGCCTCGCCGCCAGAGCTGTGACCGCCCACCGACGCCCCTAATGAAAATATGTTTTGTATAAACACGCCTCCTGTTTTTGATCTGAGCCTTACCGCTGAGCTGCACTATGATCACCGAGGAAGGGCTGGAGAGAGAGAGAGAGAGAGAGAGAGAGAGAGAGAGAGAGAGAGAGAGAGAGAGAGAGAGAGAGAATATAGCAGGTTCCTGGCCAATGGAGGAGTCTGTGCTAGGATACTGTATACATACAAACAGTGGTCCACCGCACAATGACGGAGGAGGCAATTGGCTCCAGTGCTCTCTGTCAGGATGGGAACACCAGTGTACAGGTCGGGTTGTGTGGTCGCGACCAGGGAAGAGGTAGGGTAGGGGAGGCACGAAGCCAGCAGCAGTGGGCCCAATCATGAGCCACTCTGGTGGGAGAGAGGAGCCAGGGTGGCTCCAGGAGGAAACCTGATCCATCTCCTGTGTGTGTCTCTCTCTCCTTCCCTCTCTCTCTCCCTCCCTCTCTCTCTCCCTCAGCTACACCGTATACCCTCTATTCTTCTCGCTCTCCCTCACTGTTCCTCCATTGTTCCTGCTCCTTTGTTTTCATTCATCACCCTCTTCCACTTCAGGTCCCTTCCCTCTCTGTGTGCCTCTCTCTAGCTCTAACTGCCCCGCCCTGGCGCTGTCTCTACACACTTGCCTCACACCCAATACCCAGCAGGCCAATTAGCAGCTTATTAATCCCCCGGCTAAACCACAGCCATTGCGCGCGCACGCACGCGCGCACACACACACACACACACACACACACACACACACACACACACACACACACACCAGCCCAAATCCCGTCCATGCCGGGCCCAAACCCTTGCTCTGTTTGAAGCTGTGAGCGTTAATGATCGCTCCTGTCTTTACTGCTCTGTAAAGCCAAAGGTGCTGCTTTATAAAGACTTTGGCACCTCGGTGTGCGCCAGTGTGAGCCGCTCCGTGCGGGGACTGGCACCTCTCTGTGGTCCCACCCCCCCCCGCCCCTTCCACCACATACCAGCCAACTCTGAACTCTGAACCCCGCTTAACGTTGAGAACTATTAACTAGGGCCCTTTGTCGCTCGTGCTTCTCAGACAAGTACGCTCAGACGAGAGGAGGGGGAATAATAGAGGTGGCACCAACTGACGTTAAACAGGAAAGCTTTGATTGATCAGGCCGGTAATAAACACATCAAAGTGTTCTGCTTCATCTGTTTGACTGAGACAGTAAGGTGGCCCAGACAGTGTGTGTGTGTGTGTGTGTGTGTGTGTGTGTGTGTCTCCAAGGTACACTCCCTCAACCTGCGATGAGAGATACCAACCTTTCATAAACATTGTTTGAGTGTGGGCACTCTTCTCTGCCCCTCCCCTATAGCCCTCCTGGGTTAACACCTTTCTCTGCCCCTTCTCTTACAGCATTGGGGTTGCTCCGGGTGTGCCATAATGCAATTAAGTCAGTTACAGTCTAATAGGGCTTAGTGTGTGCGCGACTACGCGTGTGTGTTTTTAGTGTGCGCGCGACTACACGCGTGTTTTTTTTGTGTGTGCGTGCATATGTGTGTGCGTGTGTGGGGTCTAGCGCGCTAGCATATTTTACAAAGATTGGTGCGAGTGGGTGAGAGCAGTGCTAACGAAGGCAGCTTCGTTAGAGATCAAAGCTCTGCGGCCAGACCCGCTATACGCAGCATCAGCTAACGACAGCCGAGCTTCACTGGCTTATAGGCTCGCGTGTCTCCTAATGATCAGGGTCTTTAGTCGACCTCTGCCGTAAAAGAAGGGGGCTTTGTTGCAGCTTTGTTGTCAGTAGTAAAATGTGCGTCTGGCTGCTCGGGCGCACATGTAAGACTGATACGTCTGCTCCCACACATCTAACCAGGCGCCGGGCCAGGAGAAGACAAACATGTACACACAACACAAGCACTCATTTGTGCGTAGCGGGCGCACGCCCTCACGCACACATGCAATAACACAGACCCCCAAGTCTACACACAGAGACGCACACGCACAGATTCACGCGCATTTTTTGCTCTGGCTCCGTTTGAACTCCAGCATGAGTGATCCAGCTGCTGTTTATTTCAATGCGGCGTCAAGGTTTCTCCATCTATCTGTCTAACATATTTACATCCCACATTCTAGCTGTTTAACAGACATGTTGGTCCCCTGGAGCTGAAGGTCAGTGAGTGTGCACAATCGAAGTTCATAAATAAAACCCTGAGGTTGTGCGTATAGCGCACTGTGGGATGCATGTTCGGCCTTGAATGATAAAACAGCAAGGAGCTTTAAGAAGTTTTTTAAAGTTTTAAGAGTTTTGCAGACAGTCTGATGTCTACAGATGCAACGAGCAGTTTATTAACAGTTTTGCTGCAAAAATAATAATGTACTGTGTGTTCAAGCATTATAACTTTGTAATAACATGGGATTTGTTCTTGCAGACTTGTATTGCATATGTATTACTGTATATTGATCCATCTGTAATACCATAAACTCAATACAGAGATACATATTTCCTTAACAGTGAAGAAGTAAGCATGAAAATATTACACATCATTGCTGTTTCACCTTTTATATTATTTGAAATAAAGGAAAAACCTTGAAACAATTAAGGCTAGATTGCACAGGAAATTATTTTACTCCATCATCAGCTTTCCGCAACTTGCATGAAGAAATGTGAAGACTCCACGTAGACTAAACTTGTTGAGATGGAACATATTTGCAGAGCACTCATATTCACACACGATTCCAAAGCAATATAAAACTTACAACAATCGCAGGGAGCGCAGTCCACTGAAGGCCATGCCAGGGATACAACGCAGAGAGTTATAGCTCAAAATCCTGCAATGAAGAAAAGATACCAATATTTCAGTCAGCCGTTTCCATTCTACGGTCATCACTGGGAAGAAATACTAGCTTTCTGGTGTAATGAAACAAGCCTGTTCAGGACTTACAGAGTGGTGAGCTGGCTCATGTTAGCGAAGGACGAATTTGTCAGAGAGTTGATCTTGTTGTTGCTCAGGTCTCTGGAAGGACAAGGTTGCATACAGTACAGTTAGTCTTTTTCATACAGACAGGTCACGTTTACACAGGCAAGTAACCTGGCAGGCAGACTTACACCAGTTGCAGGTATTTGAACGTAGACAGCTCCTTTGGCACCATGCTAAACTGGTTCCCATCCAGATACCTGAGGAGAGACAACACGTTACTCCTCTGGTGTGAGAGTGCACATGTCGTATACAGCCATGTGTGAGACATGAAGCGTGCGTGTGACATGCTCTACGGGAGAGGAGCAGGTCTCTTTAGACCCTGACACGGGGCGCATGGGATTGCTGGCTTCTCTTTTGAAGTTTTAACAACGGCATAAAAAAAACCCAGCGGTGGGAGTCATGTGGAGAGAGAGAGAGAGAGAGAGAGAGAGAGAGAGAGAGAGAGAGAGAGGTGGGGAGATAGGGCGCATGTGATACGTCTGCAGGGAGGACCCCCGCACACACCCCACCCAGACACACCGCCCGCTGTCTGACTGGACAAAGCACTATCAGAGGCGTCACCTTCATGAAAGGATGATTTTGCGGCCGTCCCCCCTCTGAACAGCGGCTGTAGAGCCTTTCTCCTTCCATTGTGTGTGTGTGTGTGTGGGGGGAGGCTGCCTTGGAGTTGTAATGATAGGTAATGACAGTGTGAAGAGGACACTGGTGATAATGATGGAGTGCGGACTTTGCCGGATGACAGAGATGAAAGTCTTGGTGCTGGGCGGGCAACACCTGGACACACCTGCTGGGACAATGACAGGCTTGAAGCCTTATGCCGTGTGTGTGCGTGTGTGTGTGTGTTTGTGTGAACCACTTAAGGCATATTGGAAAGTTCCAGACCTATCTCATTCCCTGCCCTTTCCATTGGAAACTGCTCATTAAAATGTCCTCCTGCTCCCCTTTGGGCTTGTGGACAGGCTTTTGGCACTAACACACACGCGCGCACACGCGCGCACACGCACACACACACACATATCCTTGGCTCTGAGCTCAAGAGTGACATCACTGTGAGCCCCGAGGACAGGGAAGAGGAATGCGTCTGAGAGAATAACTGCAGCGTTTTTATTGACTTCTCTCCTCTCCAAATCATGGCATCTGTTTTCCCTGGACATCCTGAACCATCTCTGCTCTTTCTACAGCTCTCTTTCTACAGCTTGCCCTCGTTCGCATTTCCCATCATCCCCGTTGTCTTGCATGGTGTCCCATCACGCTTCCGCACGCATTAGACGAACAGCGATCGGACCTGGTCAGGGATCTGGTCGGGGATCCTTTACAGAGAGAGCGTTAAGGAGGAGGTGGAACTCACAGTTCGGTAACGTTTCTGGGGATGCCTTTGGGCAGCGTGCGCAGGTGCTTGTTGCTGCAGCGCACCACAGTCTCCAGACACGTACATTCACTGGGACACTGCGGCCTGGGCACACAGCTGGACTCCACTTGGCCTGGCAGGAGAGGGGGAAAGAGGGATGAGGGACAATAGACAAGAAACAAACCCACAACAAGCATCCGAACGGGGAGGTATTGACTCAGACGCCACAAAAGGGGGAAAACATGGATTTGAAAGCAAGCTGGTCTAAAATACACAACAGACAAAATTATTGGCAGAGAACTGACGACATGGAAAAAGTGACGGTAGGGAAAAACTAAAACGGGCTGAGAAAATGGAGATGATGATGATGTGAGCGAGGAGCTTCTCTAATGTAATATCGACCGGCGGGGGAGAACGGCTGCTGCCTGAGGCCTGAAGACTAACGTTCATTCTCCAGAGCAAACAGGCGGACTGGTCAATGAGGCAAACAGCTCAATAGCTCCACTCAGCCGACCATCGACCAGCAGCTTAGCAACTGCTGAGCAGCAATCTATTCCACAAACAAGAGGCTCCCACAATGGCCGTCAATATTTAACGTCATCTCCAACACTTTGCAGCACTTCTTCATGTTTCAGGGGATAACATTCTCAGTCTCGCCCAGACAGGCTACCTACCTGGTGGAGTCAATATCAGAGAGATGAACAAAACGTCGACAGCAGGCCAAACCATGTCAAATGCAAACGGGAAAACGGGTTCGCTAGGGAACACAAGTCTTCTTACCCTCCTCACAGCGGAGGTCGGGCAACGCCACATCCTGTAGAGGGATCTCCTTCAGGAACGCAGGCCGCTGGCAGCGAGGGTTGCCTGTCACAATCTTCCTGCTTCTAAGCCAATCACCAAGCCAGGCCAGACGGCAATCACAGTTGAAAGAGTTGGCCAGTAGGTTGCTGGGGGAAATGCACAATAACAGGCAGCCAAACGCCAAAGTCAAGTCTGTTTAGACAGCTCTTAATCACAGCCGCTGTCTCAAGGCGTTTCACAAGGCCTCGTTTCAGATAACGAATCACATTCAAATATTTTTACAGAAGAAATATGGAAGAGAGGGCGGTTAATGTTGGCAAGTCAAAAATAAATACAAATGTCCGGGACATGCTTATGGGCCCATGGACTCACAGGGTGGATAGGGTCTGCAGGGTGTCAAAGGCCCCAGGAGTTATGGTGGTCAGTTGGTTGTCATACAGAGACAGCAGGCGGACATTGTGTAGCCCAGTGAAGCTGTTGTTGTGGACACAGCTGATCTTGTTGTTCCTCAGCATGCTGCGGTGGAAGGGAATACATAGAGGACACATAAATATAGAAGGTGTACATACGGGTGCTTTAAGGAGCGTGTGTATACGTCATATGCACATCATGTATGTGTGCGGATGTTTTGTGGCCGTTACGTACAGCATGCGCAAGCCCTCCAGTCCACGGAACATCCCGCTGCGGACCGAGTCCATTTGATTGGCCGTAAGGTGGAGCTCATTAACAGACCCCGCCCCTTCGAATGCTCCGTCCTCAATCTCTGTGATCTTGTTGTTGCTAAGGTTACTGTGGGGAAAACGAAAGGCACAAGGTATAAACCAAGAATGCAACATGTCTGACCTAGGGGAAACACAATGTTTCACTTACATCTTCTTGAGCTGGGAAAGACTCTTAAACAGACCCGTGGCCTCCAGAGTGGTGATCTCATTGTTGTTGAGGCGGCTGGAGAGAGGAAACAGTGTAAACACAAACACACAACCCATTCCAGCTCTGAGTTCATTGTAGCGGCACCACAGATGACTGACAGATCCTGAAATATCAAGCGTAGGGATTGCCCATGTAAAAACTAGAGTCATATTAAGACGGATTGGTTTAACTTGTGTTGAGCCAACCAGGTGTCTTACAGCTCTGTGGTGGAGGCAGGGATGTGCTCTGGGACCTTGGTGAGCTTCAGGTTGGAGCAGTCCACCACATTGGTCTCACAGCGACACTTGGGAGGGCAGACTGGTTCGTTGTTGCACTCGCTGCTCAGGCGCGTGTCCTCGGTCCCTGCGTACGCACACGAATATGACTTCAGGTGGACCGTGACACCCAGAAAGAGCATAGCCATGTAATTCAAAGCCATATCGTCAAGTCACACGTCGACAACTTTTTGCCGTCCTCCGCGACGGCATTTACAATCGGATGTTCATAGCTCCCTCACACACGGAGAAAACATCGACAACGAGAAGGTAATACTTTTGGTGCAACAACACTAGAATACTAGATAAAATACAACAATCATTACATAAAGCAGTTGCTACTAAATAATTGTGTTGAATATATTTTTATTAAATTATTTGTAAACAATGCGACATCGCCATAGCAACTGCCATTTATACATAAGTAATGTATACAAGGGTACTGGTCATGACTCACAAGCTATGAGCTATTAAACACCATACAGTACAACACCTGTATGCACAATCACAGTGCCACATATACAAACGTATGATAGAAACAGTAATGCAAAGACTGAACCTGGCATTGAAGACCACAGGCCTGGAACCAGTACCTAGCCACCATGCACCACACTAGTGCACAGCCTATGGCCCGGCCCAGCGTGGAACCATAGCAACCATGCACCACACTAGTGCACAGCCTATGGCCTGGCCCAGCGTGGAACCATAGCAACCATGCACCACACTAGTGCACAGCCTATGGCCCGGCCCAGCGTGGAACCATAGCAACCATGCACCACACTAGTGCA
>JAODUK010000007.1:3014446-3036946 GCA_027564635.1 Typhlichthys eigenmanni
CCCCCCCCCCCCCCCCCCCCCCCCATCTTCTCCCTCCTCTGTTGCTCCTGCTGACTGACTGACTGTGTCGGTGCCAAAGCAAAGAGGGGTCTCCTGTAAGCGTTATCACCTTAGCCAGATAGACAAACAGAGCCGAGAAGACTCTCTCTGTGTTTTCGTATAAAATATGTCTCTGTCTCTCTGTAAGTGTGTCTGTGTGTGTGTTTGTGAGTGCGTGCACGCACACACACACACACACACACTTTACACAAAAACACATATACTGTGCCCTGGGCCCAACCTAATGTTGTCAACATGCACGTCACGCATACACTGTAACTATGACTACATCTAGTCCAAGGTCGATGAGAAATCGCTTTCTTTGCACACCATTTTCAGCAGCTCTAAAAGGATTGGTGTGTATTCATTTTCTAGAATACGGATTCTCTTAAAGCTTGCAAATGCACGTCCAATCACACGCCTTGCGTTCACACCCAAAACAGATTCACTGCAACTAACGGTTCCTTTTGACTGATTGATTAACTGATGGATTTATTGGTGATCAAAGGCTGCAGGGGGTTTTATTATTTAACATAATACAGATGTAGAGACCAACCTGACACAGCATTTATTTAATGCAGTAATTACTGTAGAAAAGTATTACAGCTGCAGTAAATCCATCAGCAATTACAGTAGAAGAAAAAGAGAATGCCACTGGGTCTGGTGAAGAGGCCAAGACATGAGGGAGGGAGAGGAATGTGAACAAGCCACTCACCTGTAATGAAGTACTGCTCTTTTGCTGTGATGGAGACAAGAGAGGGATGTCAGTGGTTTTGCTCTGCATAGCTGTGGCTTAGCTATGCTTCAGTACAGTCATATATACTACATATAGTGCTTATATATGACTACTAGGGATGGGACGATAAACAATATTAAAATACTGACGATAATGGTATCATGGTGAATGTCCACTATCGTGATAATCAGAAATATCCTCACATAAGGATGTAAGTGACTTAAAGCTGTCGAGCTCACTTGTACAGTCCAATAGTATGGATTTACTAATTGATTTATTAGCCTGCGCCTTTCCAGTAAATCACCACCATGGCTGAAGGCTTGGCTTGCCAATTGTGTCCCCCCACATAGAACAGATGAATTGGATTTGTTGAAATACTTGTTTCAAAACATAAAGAATCACACAGTATGTGTCATGATAATAAAAAATACAGTTTCTCAAGTGATTCCAGTATGTTCTATTGCCATTTTAAGAGTTTAGTAATAATATAATAATTAATATTGCAATTATTTTGTCCCATACCTAATGACTAGGTGATGATGGTAAAGATGATGGTAAATATTGTGTATCCTTAGCTGCACTGTAGCTAAGGACACATGAGAAAGTAGAGAGAGAAATATATGCCAAGACGACAAAACAAAAGGGGATCAAAACAGAAACAAAGAGAGAAAAAGCAGATGCCCCTTGTTTCAGAGGGCCTAGCCAACACAGTGGAGCATGATAGTGTTGGGAGCTGACATGGAAAGAGAGCATGTGGGCATGAGAGAAACCTGATTCTGCCAGGCAGAAGGTGGAGGGGGATGGGGTGGATGTGTGTTGGCAGCGGGGGGACATGAATAGCGAGCAGATCGAGAACCCCAGCCTTCGCACCCGCTTCACCCAGTGATCTCAGCTGGCCGTGGTGGGCATGTGGAACCAGACTCGACCATGCGGTTATATGGAGGGAATATAGTGGGGGATGGGGAGTGGGGGGGGGCCTCTCACTCTTCCACCTCCTCTCTGTTTGGCTGGGGAGGCAGTGAGGAGCGCCCCGCAGGGCTGGTGTGGTTTGAGGTAGAGAGAGGGAGAGACACACACACACTCCCAGTGGGGAGAGAGAGTCAGCAGGTAACACGGCGGTAGAGAGACATAGGACGTCTACAGGAGACAGAGAGAGGGAGGGAGAGGGAGGGAGAGAGAGAGAGACAACAGGTGAACAGAAGAGAGAGAGACAGAGAGAGAGAGAGAGAGAGAGAGAGAGAGAGAGAGAGAGAGAGAGAGAGGTGTCAACACAGAGCCATGCGGCAGCAACAAGCCTACCCGAGCAGCGGAACTTCTTGCTCTTGATCTGGCCAATGCGCTTGTTGGCCAGCCGGCGTGGACTGGCACAGCGGGCGCCGCTGGTCTCGATGGGGTTGGAGCGCAGATAGTCTGCCAGCCACTTCAGATTACAGTCGCAGATAAACGGGTTCTGGGCCAGGTGACTAGATGTGTGTGTGCGTGTGTGGGGGGGGGGAGGTGATGAGAGGAATAAACAAGAGGGGGGAAAGAACACCAAGAACACATTTGAACACAGCTGCGGTTGGTTGTAACACTAACACTCTGTTTCCCAACATTTTCCAGGCCTGCGTGCACAGTGTGATTGTACTGGAGACGATAACATGCCCCACCAGAGCAGACTATGCGCTCTGCTACAAGGACACGCTTGAAAACATGACGACAGATGAGATTCATGCTGAAAACCGATAGATTATCACAATAACACACTAATAAATTGGGTCACACATCCCTAGGTGGGCTGCAGAAACCATTTCTTTTGAGAACACTGGCCAATTTAACCTCAGACTTGGCTTTGGAGTTCGGCTACTGTATGCTGACCTTCTACAGAACTGCTCACTTCTATCATAATCACAGACACCCAAGCCTGTGTGTGTGTTCAGATAGACGTGTAGAGCAGATAGACAGAGAGCACATGCTATGTGACAAATGCTATACGTGAGCCATGACGTGGTTCATCGTGATGCGTGCGTGTGTGCGCGTCTCTCACAGTGTCTGTATTGCTCTCAGGGAGGTGAAGGTGCCTTTAGCCAGCGTCTGGATCTTGTTGTCGTACAGTGACAGCAGTGACAGGTTCTGCAGGTCCTGGAAGGTGTTGGCCCGCACACAGTGGATCTTATTGGCATTCAGCAGCCTGCCAGGGAAGGAAGGAAGGAAGGAAGGAAGGAAGGAAGGAAGAGAAAGGGTGAAAGGGAGGGGGGGGGGAGATTGAGCTTGTCAAGAGATCCCTGTATGCATTTATTCATCATGCGTTGCACCTTCAAAGTACATATGGAGTTGTTTTGAAGGGCAACACTGTCACTGCGTGTGTGTGTGTGTGTAGCGGCAGCGCCAATAGGGCTTCCGTCTGGCTGTCAGCATGTCTGTGTGATGTTGTTGTTGTTGTGTGTCTTCAAGGTGTCTGTGTGCGCTATACTTACAACAGTTGTAGAGCGTAGAGGCCGTCAAACACCCCCTTAGGAAGCTCTGTGATCTTATTACCATACAGGACACTGGAGGCAGGACCACAAGCCAACAACAACGCACCAGTGAGTGCCGATCACACCAGTGTTCCATTAATGCCCATGCTTATTTTTAAATGGAAGAAAAGGAGAGCTCATCCGTGAGTCACTTACAGGGAGTTGAGCGAGCGTAGGCCCTGGAAGGCATCAGGGGCGATTTCGGAGATCTGGTTGTTGCTCAAGTCTCTGTGTGAAAAAGAAAGGCGGACAGACAGTGTTGGGCCCCATTTACAAAAGGTTCTCAAAGGCTTTATGCATTTATGCTGCCAGCGTGGTACAAGCCAAGCAGCAGTAATACTTGCTAACGTTAATAAACAAATAATCTTTGAAGTTACAGATGAGGCCCATTAACTGTGGGAGGTTTGACCCCAGTGTGGCCTGTCTGTCACCCCCACATGGGAAGTTGGAATGGCGGAGGGCAGAGTAGCCACATTCACATACTGTACAATTTCAAACATTTGCCCCAGTTTGTCTTTGTGCATCACACAGCATGGAGTGTAAACGTAGTGCGAGTGGATGAAGGACGGCTCCCGTCGCTCTCACGTACTCAATGGTGCGTCTGCTAAACGGTTTCGATGAAACGAAGTCGGTTAGAGGCTCCAAGCCAATCCAAACATTTACTTTTGTTACTTGTGGCCGATCATCCAGCAGTCATATCCTGGTGTGCGTGTGTGTGTGTGTGTGCGTGAGCGGGCACGAGCATGTGCATTTATGTGTGTGTGTGTATTGTACAGTATGTGTGTGTGTATTGTACAGTATGTGTGTGAAAAATGTAGTGCAGCGCTGAGATCCTGTGTCTCTGATTGTGCCTGCTGTTAATGGGATCCACAGGCTCCTACCCACAGGATAACCACTAAGTCTGTGTGTCTGTTTATGTGTGTGTGTGTGTGCCTATAGGAGGCAGCCAATGACATAGCAAGAGAGAGAAAGTGGAAAAGAGAGAAAGAGAGTTAATGAAGTATGTGAACTGAAGCCGGGTTTGACTGGATACCTTTAAAGGAAAATCGTCATGTGGTGAACTGAGGGACATTTTCTCATTTGGGGGTAACAGTTAAATAAGTACCCATTTGTCTTCTTGCAAAGGACTGAGGTTTCCTGGATATAAAAATGTGGGTAAGGAGCCAACATCTCCACTGGTTAGTGTCTATAGACTTGTAGTCAGTGTGTGTGTATGTGTGTGTGTGTGTGCGTCCCTGCAGTTGTTGCCCTACTCCAGACTGTTACAGCGTCCTCTTGAAAGGAAGCAGGTCATGTTTCGGTCGTCCAAACCCGGACAAGGTGACTGAGAATGCGTTTGGCATTTACTGGCTCAGAAGCACATGGTCATGGTGGTGCCTATTGGCCCACCACATACACATGTATACTATACAATACACAGTCTACCATTTACTTCTCTTATGAACTGACATGTTGCCGAAATATTTCTTTTAGGATTCATTCAGGATTTTTTAAACAGAATATATCGAAACAGAAAAACAACAAAATAACTTTCATTTTAGTTTATATAAAGAAAAAAACAATGAATTGTATTTTCAGAAGCATGACTTTATGGTCAAGGTGTGAATTTGCCGTCAGTGTTGAGTCAAATGGTCAAATTAATCAATTTGAGTGACAGGCTGATCTGGAAGAGAGCCCGTATCCATTCTACTGGTCTCGCCCCGTCTAAAACAAGCAGACGGAGGGTTTTGGCCATGAAACCAGCTAGGCCAATGAAGCCATATATCCAGCTGAACCAACAGAGGTTAGGGAGGGTTGAGACAGACATACAGTCTCACACTCTTGTTTCTAAATGCAGCCTCGGAAACAACAGCAGAGGGCCAATTGGAGAATACCAGCACCATGGAAAAAATTATGAATCGTTTGTTTGAAACTTCATGCACTCTCTAATCAACAGCGTGTAGTGCACCTGTAGTTATATAGTAGCGTAGCGCTGAGGTGTGGGCGTAGTTTTGCTAATGTTATGTGTGAGTGGGTGAGAGAGTGCTAGGGTTCACTGGACAATGAGGACTACTCCACGTGGAAAACCTCTGAGTAAACATTGTGGCCTCGTTAAAGTGTTAGAACTGAACTTGCGTCCGTGATTCCCTGTCACGTGTAGTAGCATAGTGAGAAAGTTGGTTTCTTTAAACATTGCATTATATGACTTCCTTCACTTGTTTTGAACCTAAAACACTCCGCAGACGTGGATAATAAAACCGTTCAGAATCCCTTTTGGAGAAGTGCAGAGAAACTTCCTGACCTCTCTCTCTCCCTCTCCCTCTCTCTCCCTCTCCCTCTCCCTCCCTCTCTTTTGGGCTTGCTTTGGCTGGCTGGTACAGACTTCCCAGCCCGTCAGACAAAGGCCTCGACCTCCATACCAACACACTCGACGTCCCCTCATCATCCCAGCCGCGGTTTATGCTTTGCCCACGCAGTCAGGGGCAAGCGCGCCCACAAGCACAAGCGCGCGCTGGCCGACAGCAGCCAGGGGAATACCAGCGAGAGGCGGTGAAAGACGAGAGCTGCTATTAAGACCAATCACTGTGGGGGCCCGGAGGCGGAGAACAGGCCTGGGGTTTATAATGCCAGCCAATCGCAAAACACTTTCTCTGCATGTTGGTGATTGTACGCGGTTTATAGGGCCATGCCCTTTGTGAGCGATCTGCTGTTCGCTTGTCAGGGACAGTCAATTACGTCTCTACATCGTCATCAGCCTGTATTCCTTGCACCGTAAGGTAGAACTGCGGTGACTTACATCCTGCGTAGCTTCTTGTAGGGAGAAAAGGCTCCGGGAGGGACAGACTTAATCCCGTTCTGCTCCAGACGTCTGCAGAGAGAGAGAGAGAGAGAGAGAGAGAGAGAGAGAGAGAGAGAGAGAGAGGGAGAGATAAAGCAGGAGTGACAGTAGAGAAGTAGATACCATCAGTTAACAAAACAACGGGGTTTTCTATGGCAACAGTGCTGAGTGTTCCCCCCCCCCCATCACCCCCGACCCTTGCTGATTGGCCTGATTATGTTAGCAGAGCGTCCCTTCTCTGTAATAGGCCTGGGCACGCCAAGTCATAACATCCTCAGAACCAATAAACACTGTGATTCCTGATGTGCAGGGGTGGGATGGGGAGATACGGGATGGGGGCTTCTAGTAAAAGTGATATTTTTTCTTGCTATAAGTTTGGACCGCTACGTAACTCAAAATGTAAAAGCTCTTCTGTCTAAACTGACTGCCTTCACAATCTGTACTGCTCTGACCTGTTATAACAGTATATAGTATATATAGTATTTAGCAAAAAAGAGCCTATGAAATAGTAACCAGTAAATTACTTTAAAAAAAAGGCATCAACTACAGTATATTATTACTAATAGAATAACTAGACAAGTTGACAATGGGTGTTTCAGTCTAAAAACTCACTCACACACGCACACACACAAACCCACACACGCACACACACACACACATTGACAGATTTACACAGTTACAGAGTTGCTAATCCGTTGCAGCTATAGCTAGAGAGATCCCTAAACCCCAAAAGTTACCACCACTACCAGTGTGGTTATGTGCGTGTGTATGTGCGTAGTTGCGCTCACACACACACACATGGTCTGGCTTGCAGCTCGTGAACCACTGTAGCCAGTTCCAGCCCCGGCACAATCTGCTGGCAGTGGGCTGTTTATCTGCAGGTCAGTTCACAGCTTTTAAAGCTGTCCTTAACAGGGCTTAGCAGGGCCTGCTTGGAGGCCGCTGTGGGCTTGTCTGGTCGCCCTGCACCGCTAGACCAGCGAGAGGCAGGGTACGTGGGTCTCTGGGAGGCAGTGGAGAGGCCTGTGGCTGGATCTGGAGATCACCGAACACCAGTTTTCCTACCACAGGGATATGGGAAATACTTCCACGCTTTGGCAAGAGAACTGCTGCTGATAGATTTCACTTTTCTCCTCATTAAGTGTGTGTTTACTGGGGGGCAGAAAGGTTTCCCAAATGGTTTAATGATTCTATTAGAGACTGTGAGGCCTCCTGCTTGCTATGTTAATGTCTGCTGACGGGGGGTAAATATTTAGTTAGACATTAACCACAGACACTGAGCGGTTTTGGGTTTCCATCATTAAAAAGAAAAAAGAAAAGATAATGTAGTGATATACTGTAGGAACACAACAGACATTCTTAGCATAGTAATAATTCCAGACCACAGATTCCTGTGGTAGGCATGTTCTCTCTCTCATTACCTCGCTATCTCTCTCTCTCTATCTCTTTTCACCCATTCAGTGAAAGGCTGCGACTGTTCGCCGATGGTGCCGGTGCTGTGGTTTCTCCTTGCCTCCATGCTATGCTGCAGGGTGGCAGGCCAAGTGGCTTTAGGTCTGTCTGTCATCAGCCAGCCAGCCTGCCTGTCTGCTTCAAACCAGCCTTCGCTTCGCCACTCCGTGCCAAGAGCGTGTGTTGTTCTGACTGTGCATGTTATTAGTGTACGTGAGAGCTGGTCGAATAGTCCAAACCCGCTTTTTTCCTGTCAGGCAAGGACAATGTGGTCTGATGACACTTCAGTTGCTTTGGTTTATTATTCTTCTTTGTTCCCCGGATCGATACGCGCAAGGACTTAAGTCTCCCTAATCAACGCAGGATCGAATCAGCTGACAGATCAACTATATGTCAGAGTGGCCTTCGGATTGACATTCAGTGATTCACATCAAATTCACCAAGATTGTCTGTAGGTGTGTGTGTGTGTGTGTGTGTGTCTTCACCCTTTTCATTAGCCCTGGGCATGGCTTTCATTAGGGGGAAAACACATGATGCCGTTGGGAATTCACCAGTGTTTGTGTGTGCATGAATCACATATGGACTGGTAGCGGAAACATATTTTATGGTAGGGATCAGTCACTATGGACAGACACGATGGTGCATTATAATGTGTTTGGTAGTGTTTTAGGATAACAGGGCTCACAAGAGAGGGGGCGACAGAAACCAGCTTGCATCCCCCTCGAGTCATAAACACAGCGCTGGCATTCATTAGGAAAGAATTGTGTAGGGAGCTTGCAACTCTCCCATTTGTACGTAATGAGAGCAGTGTGCGCTCTGTGAATGCGTGTGTGTCTGTATGTGTGTGAGTTTCCAAGCGGCTCATTAACAAGGCATTAGGCTGGCCTTGATACCCAGCAGCCCGCCTCTCTGTAATTGAAACTGAGTTTATAATGAACTTCAAGGGAACTTTGGTCCCCTACACCCATCTGTGGCGCTGCAGTGGGTCAGGCAAAGGAGAGCACTGGAGAAGAAGAATTGTGGTCCAGGAGAGACAGCTGTGGGAATAGAAGCTGTAAGGTAAGATAGGCATGGGACGAGACAGGAGGAATGTGCTTGATATACACCCGGGCTTCACCCCGCTCTTGTAAAAGATTAATCGGAGCACGGTGGAGTTTATTAGTGAGCCACAGTTTAGTACCAATTAGTTCTGAAGGGCAGAGCGTCTTTTATAAAAAAAAAAAAAAAAAAAAAAAACGTTTTAACTCTTTCTTCCCCATCTGCGGTACAGAGAGAATAATTTAGAAAACGATGGCCTATCTTTTAGTTGTGTCTCGGTTTTCACATTAGTCTGGTGCATCTAACCATGTGCACATCGTTCTTATAACACCACAGCCCTTCTGAGATACTCCTGGAAGAGGGATTATGGTATAGCCCTCCTTGCAAAGAACACAATGTAAACTTGGATATGAGTTAAATGTCTGAAAAGTCTGAATTACTAACGTCTCGAGATCAAAGAAAGTAGGGTTGCAAGACATCGCCGAGAGCGTTAAGGTCTCTCAGTGTGTTGGTGGACGGCCATGAGACAGGGAACACACACACATCGAGTGTTTCTGTGTCAATGTTTGGGAATTTAGCACACCACTGCAGTGGAAATGGGTCAGGGTTGTCGGGTAACATGGGATCTGTGACTTCCATGGTAGCTGGGTATTTATAAACACACCCCATGGGGAGGACGAGACCTAGAAACATGGCAAGTCAGTCCTTCCAACCACAAACACGGACTGTCGCCATGGAAAGACAGGCAATGCTACCTACCTATCGCACCCCCTCTCTCTCTCTCTCTCTCTCTCTCTCTCTCTCTCTCTCTCTCTCTCTCCTCCCTCCATGTCAGAGCTCTTAAATCACAGACTTGCTTCAAACTGGTTTTTCTTTTATTTATTTTTTCTTTCTCTGCCAACTTCCGTTGCCGTAAAACATCTGATAAATAAAGTAAAAGTGCTGCACTGAAGTCAAAAGTCTAGCCGTGCACCCCAGGGAATTGCAGCAGTCCGATTGGCCACGGGTCATGGAGAGTTAAAGGCCGGACAGATGTTAGAGGGCATGATAAGGGATCGAGGGATGTAGGCTAGGAGTGTTCACGTTTGGCTCATGGCCATCTGAGCTGATAAGAGTGTAGCAAGTCTCAGTAGACATCTACAACACACAGCATGTGTGTGTGTGTGTGTGTGTGTTTCTGTGCTGGTACACGAGTAGAGATGTGAACCAGGTGGGCTTCTATACCATACCTTCAACATATTTTACACGTATTAGCATAACATCCACACCCCCTCTATTTAACCCTTACACGGGCATACTAAGGGTTAGAGAATTTACACTACATGAACATACACAATCGTTTACACACACACACACACACACACACACACATGCACACACAATGCATAGCGCATTGCTGTGGGTGTTCCTGGATTCCTCAGAAATCTATCACCTTCCTGTGGCTCAGCCCCTTGGGGGCATATACTGTAGTACGGGGGGTCCTTATTAACTGTCTAAATACGACCATATGGAAGTACCCACACACGGAGATGCAGCACACGCGCGCGCGCACACACACACACACACACACACACACACACACACACACACACACACACGTACTGTACTGTACTGTACACAAGCTGATCAGCGATACCTTTAACATTCGAGATGAACTCTTAACCCCACAAATGCATTGTGGGGTTAAATATTATAGTAGCCTACTATAATATGGCCCTGTTGTCACGAGCGGCATTCGCCACTTTGTTTATGTTTGTATTTACGGAGACAGGGCTGTGCATTAGTATCGAAAAACGTACGAAACACGCACAGAGAAAGGTAAGCTAACGAAATGCAAGGATCCTATGCTATCCTGTGCCTATGCCCTGGGTCGGGACACATAAAGTGGTCTCTGACATGACACCTACAGTATATGTGGTAAACAGGACAATCAGGTGTAAGTGTTCGTCCGTGGGCTCACATTTCAGCCATGCTTTCCGGTAGGTTGGCTGGGATGGCTGTTAGGCCCTTGCCCCGGCAGTCCACGATGTTGTTGCTGCACGTGCACATGGCGGGACACGCCCCTCCCCCTACGCTGCACGGCTGCAGGCCAGAGTGCTCCTGGTGGCCTAGAGGACACACACACACAACAGCATCATCAGACACACACATATATATCGCAGGTGGTTGTTCAAGGTAGAGACGGCATTAAAGGGGAATAGGACGATTTAACATGTTCACAGCAGAGCCATGGAAAAAACAGAATTAGGCCAACGGAAGTTCGAAATATTCAACGGTCACATGGTTCATGGAGAGGCAAAACCTATGGCAAAATAGTTCCATATATATACTGTACCTAAATTATTTTGTAATTAGTAGTCAATAAATGCACCGATTTACATTTAAAATAGAATTGTGTGTATTTAGGCTAACTTCCAGGAACAATTTTTAGGCTCCGATACTGTGAAAAACGGTCAATTGGAGTGAACGTAGATGACGCAACTCTCTCTTTACATGGCTCTGGTTCACAGGTGTGAAGGCTGGGGCATGTATGTTGTTTGTGTGTGTGTGTGTGTGCGTGCATGTGTGTGCGTTTTTGTGCATTCAAGTGTCTGTCCATAAGTGTTGTGTTTGCACGCGTACGCGTGGGTGTGCTGTATGTGTGTGCGTGCTCATGCTGCAACACTATTCTCAGTTGGTACACATATAATAATACATATATTACAGGGCCAGACGTGTGGTGTTGTCTGGGGAGAACCTCCGTCCCAACATGTGGGACCCAGGCCGGTCCACTGGTGCACATCTCCTGCACTGCTTCAGTTTTAATAGGACACTGTGCACGGTGAATGCACAGTGAACCATCTCCAGTATGAGACTGCACATCTTTGTCAGTCATCTGGGAGAAACTAGGTTACTTCTCAAGCAGGATGACTTCAACGATAGACCTGTGAGCGGGCTGTCGAGAACATCCACTGATCTCCTCTCTCTTTTGTTGTCTAACTCCGGGTGGAATTCCTGGCTTCCTGCACATTCAGCTCCCCATCACGTCTGTCTGTTCACCCCCCACCCCCCTTCCAACCCCACCCCCTTCCAGCAGGAACAATATTTCCTAATAGGAGCTTTGCATACAGAGCAGACGAGCCAGGACATTGTCGCTGAATACCTGTGCGCCAAGCGCACAGTCCTGTCAACGTAGCGGCATGCGAAAAGTGCTTGCATTGACAGTGTAGCCCCCCCGCCCCCCAAATGCATGGGTGGGGGTGGGTGGGTGACAGTGGGTGAAAGCATTTTGTGAGTGTGCGTGAGGTTAACCCAGATAAAAATGAATAAAACAGACTTTTAAATGGTCTCATTTACACAGCATCACTAATCTGAGGTCTAAACCATGAATATTTGATTAGCCGCTCCCCCGCCCAGTCTGTGAGAGGGTGAGAGCCACAAACACTGGTGACAGTGAGCCATGGTGAGAGCTGTAGCCAAACAGAAAGCACATGCACTCCAAAACTCTCATCTCCCGCCTATATACCATTACACTTTCATGCATAAAATGACCCTGGCCCCATCCACTGAGCCATTTGACCAATAGGAGGCGTTTAAGTGCCTGGCCAATCACGGTGGACTAACAGGAGTGAGATGCTGAGATAAAACTAGAGCAGCGGAACATAACACATGACATCCGGCAATAACGCACTTTCCTCAAAAGGCTATAAGGCTCTGACAGATCTGGGATCAGGTGTGAGGTGCGGCTGTCTGTGATCTAACATGGCACAGCTGACAGGCCCGGGGATCGGGGAGGGTGCGGAGCGTAGCTGGAGCACGGCAGCTTGACAGGCACACTATAAGATGACGGTGTTTGATGCCGGTGGCTCATCCTGCTCCACTCCTATTGGCCCGTACATTCATTTGTCTCTGTCACTCACTCGTCCCCTCCAGCTAGACTGATTCTGATCCAAAAACGTCCCGCCCTGTCTGTCACCTCCTCTGTTCCAGATACCCAACCCCCCCCTTCCATATGTTCTCTACCTAACTTCTTCCTGGTTTACTGCAGGGTCGAACTGTTGTCCCCCAATGCTATTGAATCACCGCTCTCTGTTTCTGTAGGGCTCTGCCTTTCCTGCCCCAACCCATCTCTCTGGTCTGGTGCCTTACAGTTCCGCACCATTGCTGCTGGGCCGTGATGCAGAGCCAGAGTGTCTGTAGTCTCTCCCGTAACGTTTAGAAACACCACATACCCCTGTTCTCCTTTTAACGCTCCTGCTCCTTTTCCTAACCCCCCTCCCCATTACCCCCCCTTCCCCCTTCCCTTCGCCCCACGAGCCAGAAACATGGCGCCACCCCACCCCAAATGTCCCGCAGGTGTCCTGGCCTGGTCACAACACACACAAACACCAGTAAACACGCACACTCACACTCACACACTATACTGCGTGTTCGTGTGTGTGCATGTGTGTGCATGTGTGCGTGTGTGCGCCAGCGAGCCGACCACTAATGAGTCACTTCACTGGGAGTTAAACTCCTGGTCAGTCAATCAACTCAAGATGGAACTGTGATTGTGTGCGTCTGTCTGTGTGTGTGTTTATGTGAGCGTGTGCAAAGTACTGCATTTGTGCATAGAGCAAAACAATACAGGTATAGTTCATTTGTTGTGGGTGTGTGTGTGTGTCAGCCATGAAGTGCTTTCTGTCTCAGAGACTGTCCCACAGACACCTATCTACAACGTCATTGACTGTCATCTTCATTCCATTAGGGAAATAGCATAAAACAAAACATGTGGAGGCTAATCCTAGTTCACTTGTAAATACTGTACGTACAAATGACAGGAGCTGCAACCCATGCCCCTAATCTGTTTCACCAGAGAACAGAGCAACCCCCTGCTCCCTACTGGAGCTGTTACACTCCCACGCTTTGAATCTCCCTGGGCATTGAATAGTTAATGATCTGTGCTGTCACGCCGCATGGCTGCGTTAAGAGAGATACGCTTGTACACACACACACACACACACACACACACACAAATACATTTACAAATACACCCTGCACAGCTGGTGTTACAATGAGATGGTCTTGACGGGAGAGAAGAGGTTCTCATGGTGTTTTTCCCAATTGTCCTGATATGCTAACCCCAATTCACCCCCTACACACACACACACACACAAAGCAATCCAGATGCAAGAAGGTGAGGAGGCTTGCTGTGGAGAGGGTTATATTATAGTCAGTGGCGCAGCGGAGCTTCTATCTTTGTGTTATTCAGCAGGCATCCCTCTTGGCATAGCTTTGGCATAGCTTTCAAGAGATACATGAAAGTGCCAGGGGAGATAGCCTAGGGGCTGCCTGAGGCCATACTGTAGGTAGCAGCCAGGTAGACTGACTGATAGGGAAAGACAGGGTTATATAGGCCTAGGGGAATAATACAGAGGTGGATGATTAACTATTACTGCGTACACACATAAGCTCCATGATCAAACTGCAATACAAAACAATCTTCCGAAGTTCCTTCTTATTTAAGGTGATATTGTATACTCCTATAGAGTTTACATAGCGCCGAGAGCGCCAAAGTGATTTTAACATAGGAAATAGTGTTTTTAGAGGTTTTAGTGGCGACATTGTTATTTTAGAGCCTTACGAAATAGCATTTGAAGATGATTCATTATTATAAAAACTATTTAATTTAGGGTAATATTAACAACAAGTTATTAGGGAGGTCCTAAACGGAGAAACGCGTGTATGCATGTATATACAGTGTGTACAGCATGTATGTGTATGTGTGTGTGTATACAGCAGACCAGCACATGCACACAGAGAACTCACCTGTGCAGGTAAACTCGTGCTTCTGTATCTCCGCCACGTTGAGTCCTCTGAGTGCAAGAGGGGCAGTGCATTGGGTGAACAGACCAATGGTAGGCCTCTGTCTTAACCACTGAGCCAACCAGGACAGGTGACAGTCACAGTTCAGATTGTTGGAGTGGAGGCGGCTGTTAACAGGATAAACATAAAAAAAGGATTATGTATGTGTGTGCGTGTGTGTGTGTGTGTGTGCGTGTGTGCGCGCGCACGTGTGTGTGTGCGTGGATGGGGTAGTGGCAGATGAGAGTATCATTTTAAAAATGATGCAGTGAAAGACAACAGCTATAAATGTGTGCTGAAACAACCTTGACATTTCATTACTACCCATAAATCAAACCAGTGCTACGTATACTATCTCGCAAGAGAGAGTTTTGTTTATTTCTAAAAGAGCATGTAATGAACATTTTTGTTCAATGATTATAAATGTTCCTACTGTAATACATAATTGTCATTGTGGTTCATCGCTGTCCAATAGTTTCAAAATTAACCAGAGGTCTACTCCAAGTATGAGGAAATGACTGCGAACACTTCCCAACGGAGTGTGGCCAGATCTATTCACATAGTGAATGTTTGGGAATGTTTATGCAAATGTGTTTCCATATATATATATATATATATATATATATATATATATATATATATCACAGGCCAACAGTGTTGGAAGACTATTTCACATACAGTACTCTTATCTAACTGAAATGTTCTCATATTTGGGAGAGATTCAATGATTTAATACTAAACGTAATTACAGTTTAATTCTACAGTTGCTTCCCAAACCGAAGGGCAATCCATTCCTGCTTAGGGGACATCACGTCTCTTGTGGCAAAAACACTCAAAATGAATGGCACATTCTAAAGGAGGAACCCTAAAAAGAACCTTTAAAAACCAATATTCCAAACAAGGCATTCCTGGAACGCCATGCTCGCAAGAATAACTTGAATGCTGTGGTGGAAATATGGTGTGCATACATACACTGGAAAACACACAGTCACAGACGCACAAAAACTATAACCCCACTGGGAGCATGGAATCTCAAACAGCCACCACAAGAGCAGTAAAGTAGTGGCTCTCTAAGAGTCCCAAGCAAGCATAATTGTTTTAATTTGTACATAATTTCATATTTTGTAATAACACACATGCAGACAATAGGCTTTTAGAGTTATTTGTGTCTATCTGGGTGAGTTGTTGTTGTGTGTGTTCTTCAGATGGGGGGGATAATAGGCCCTGGCATGGCTACAGACCCTACTGTGGCTCACTGTGGCTATGGCAGTCACCCAAGACTGCCTGGGAGTACAGAATCTATCTATTCACATTGAGATCATATAGGGGAGCTCACTCTTAACAAGCTGCTGTGCTGTATACATTAAAAACAGAATGCTGCTTGGGCATGTTAATGCTATTTTGGTATACTGCTGAATTGGACTACAGCAACCATAGAAGCCTAAGTTTCACATTTATATGTTGAAGCGCAATTGAAGAAAAAAAAAGCAGATGGGAAGGGGTAGAGAATAGTGTGATCCTATAGCTCTCCACTACAGAGGAACAGCACAGAGGAGCGTCTGCCAATGGGGAGACAGTGTGTGGGTGTGTGGGAGGGGCATTGCATAGCTTTGAAGCAAAACAGCAATATTGCTGTTGATGTAATGCTAGTGAATATAAGAGAATGCAATAAGAGAGACATGGGAGGGGGGTACTTACAAGGTGCGTAGTTTGGGCATGTGGTTGAAGCTGGAGACAGGAATGCTGCTGATGTTGTTGTTGTTGAGTGTTCTGTGAGGCAGAGGGGACAAGACACCTCTGTTTCACTTCTCGTCACGTTTAAGTCTCTCTCTCCCTCCCCCTCCCTCTGTGTCTCTCTCTCTCCCTCTGTGTGTCTCTCTCTCTCTCTCTCTCTCTCCCCCTCTCTCTCTCTCTCTCTCTGAATGTCCCGCGGGGGATCTGACACCTCTTCCCACACAGATGGGAAGCCCTCCCACACATTAACAGTGTGCACGTGCGCACACACAAATGCGCACGCAAACGTAATCACATTGCACAAATGTGTGCACATGAAAGCACACGTATGATCACAAGCTACCCCCTTGCACACACACACACACACACACACACACACACACACACACACACTTTGCCTGGGCATCAGCTGCAGTGGGAGGATCGGGTAATTTCAATCAGCCTAATAACCCAGTGCCCATTTTTCATCCTGCTCCCCAATTTAACTCAACCTGTCCTCCTTACCCCCCCCCCACCACACACACACACACACACACCTAACCCCTGCATACACAGACCCCATCAAACAGCCCCATTCAGTCACAGCCTACACCAGCATGACAGCCCAGTGCTACATCTGTAATCCATCCAGCCCATTAAAGCAGTATTTATTGGCTACCCCCCCCCCAACACACACACACATGCGCGACACAAGACAGTCTTTCACCATAAAAACAACAAAGCTGTCAGAGTGCCTTTGTCCCCCGCCACCCCAGACTCCAGCCTTTGCCTGCCTGCATTGTTTCAGGTGGGGCGCTGCACTGGGGGGCTCTATCAAAGGCCTGTAATTATGAGCTCTGACATTCGGGATGATTAATTGAACCAATCAAACCGCAAGATGACAAACACAGTCACCAGTGTGGTCGCAGCGGAATGCCGTCTGAAATGGGAATGGGATTTGTGATCGTTCCACTTCTATGATAGGGCCTTAGGACTCCACGTCCTCCCTGGTGTGATGGTGGGGCTATGTATCCTGCTGTCAAATGCACGGAACAATGAGCTAATGGGCCCTGATCTAGGTGTGGGCTGGGACCCCTCCACATGGGGGCCCTGGGGCATCATAAGCATTGCAATGGCACTTACAGGCTTGCCCTCTTTTTGTAAATTAGATATGGTTATCATCACCAGGGCAAAACAATGTCTTCATTTAATCTGAGTGTTGTAATGAAATTATATAAAGTGGGTTCCCCTAATACTTACAGGACTTCTAGGCCTCTCATAGCTCGGAAGGCTCCGTCTTCAATGCAGCTGATGTGGTTCTTATCCAACTGACTACAAGGCAAGGAGGTAAATGAAGGCTCTGGTTATACAAGATGCCAAGACAGATATATACACACGCACGCACACACACCCCCAACGCCAACGCCCACGAACACAGGCAAGCAGGCAAGCACACACACATACACACACACACACACACACACAATCTTCTCCCTCCCTGTGGGCCAGTTGTAGTTATCATATGGGAACATCAGAGAACTGATGGACTATGGGCAATCGATAGTGATGAAGTCACCTCAGCTCATGTAACCTCAAGACATTGTTTATATGTGTCGATGTGTCTTATTAATCGGTGCAATTGAGCATGTGAAGTGCTGTGTGTGTGTGCATAGTTGAGTCACATACTATAGTACCTTGGGGATGCACAAACTAATAATATTATTCTAGTAATATGGTCCCACTGAGGATAAGATTCAATAATGTTTACATGACCATGTTAGAGTGTTATACTCTTTCCACTTAGCATTGCTCAATAGCCAATGCCATCCAGCCCAACATCCGTTCATACTCACAGGTTCTTGATATCCGTGGCTCCCCTGAAAGCCTTCCTGGGAATGGACTGGATGAAATTCTCACTCAGGTCACTGTGGAGACAGCAACAGGTGTGTATTTATAAACAACAATTCACCCCCATTCTGACTTTAAATAGACCTTATAGCAAGGTATGAGAGAAAATAGTTAATTGTAGTGGGATGTTTTAGGCTCTTTCACAACATGCTTAAGAAATAAAACTCAGTTCACCAGCTTTCTCCTGGAAACTATTGGTGACAAAATAACAAGTGGGTTTGAGGTTGCTTTTCAACCAGCTCAATTCACAGCCTATTCAATCTCAATCTTTCATTAAACACTTTCATTGATGTAGAAAAGAAAACCCCGGAGGGGGGAAGAAATATGTTTTGTTTCCCCACTGCAGCCGATGCCAAAAGCCTGAGGTGTGGGACTGTGTGGAGAGTGGCACTCACAGTGGAGTGGTTATTTTATAGGCACTATTATTCAGTGTTCCACCATGCTATTATTTGCTCTCTGTACACTGCCCATGCCCCAACGTGGACACAAAGACATAACTGGGCTGGTTCCATTAAGATGGCTGCAGACAAACAGCATTGTGTATGTGTATACAGTATATATACGTTAATGTGTGTGTGTGTGCCTGGCCCTTACCGATGGATACAAATTAACTGTTCGTGCGTGGGTAGACAGAGGGGAAGGTAGAGGCTGAAAGAGCAAAGTGGAGGGTCCGATAGGGGAGGAGCGGGGCAAAGCGAGCGCAACACAAGTAGCCATAGTTTTAATTAGCCCGGCCCTTTTGTCTAGCGCTCAAATGGTGAGCTAACCTCATTCAGAGAGAGGCTCCGCCCCTTATTCTGTGCACACACTACCTCCTAGCAAAGGCCCTCTGACAGAGAGGCTCCTGACGTTGCACACACACAGACACACACAGGCACATGCATTCTGTCACACACAAACATAGGCAAAAGTAGCCTAGTTGTGGTTACCCAACAAAAGGCAAGGAAGTGCTCTCCAACAACATATTTGTATTCATATTTACTTATTGTATATACTGCATGTACGCGCACCAAACGCTGCTAAACGCTGACGTCCCAGGGTCAGCAAGACTTGCTTTAGAAACTACATTGCATATATTTCACAGAACTACAAAAACCATTTGGTTTCTCAGTGGTTGTGTTGAGCAATCCATCTAAGTAATGGGTGGATGTGCCTTCACGGTGAACCAGCAATTAAAAACAGTCAAAATACGGCACAGTCAAAAATGGAATTTGCACATTTGCTTTTTGTTGTTGTTGTTGTTGTTTAAAATGTTGAGTCCACAGAAAACGTTAGAGGTGTAATGTACAATATCTAGTACAGGATCATTATGTGATTTCATACTTTGTGTAAACACACCGAGCACGTGAGCACAATTAGTGTTTTGCATGTGTGATGCTTGGAAACCAATTTTCTGTACAGCGCTGCACCCTGCAGATAGAGAACACAATATTTTATAGCATCAACACACAACACACACAGAAGTAATGTTTACGTGGTAGTGGACTGATATGTCGCCTCTCGTCTTGTATTTACCCACGCTTCTCATTAAAAGATCAGTGTTTTATTTCAACATGACGTTGCAAAGACCCACCATGAAATTAGTTCATTGACGAGTGTCTAGATGTTAAATAAACAAACGCAGGAGACGCCAATTATGTTCACGACGTCACATTCCAAACCTTTAAGCGTCACCCGGAGCTGGCCGCCATTCAAGCACATCAAATACAAAGCTAACGCACGCACGCACACTGGATTAGCTCCCACTCGCCCCCATTCAAAGTCAACAGAAATGTTCTGTCTACAGTTTACATTTTACCATTATGCTAAATTACTCAAAGCAGGCCTGCACAACATCTGCTGTCATTATTAGCTTGACACAGTATTTGGTGAACTGGACAACAATAACTACTAGCTACTAGGTAGCACGTGGGATAAAACCCCCAAACATCAAACCCAATCCACGTCTCCACGCTACAGCTATATGGAAGCCAAGGCAGTTGTACTCCCTCCAGCTCCTTTGTTGCGCTCTTGGCAAAAGCAGACACAGTGCACGGTTGAAAGCCGAGTCAGTCTGGCACCCAGGCTATATTGGTGCCTCTTATCAAGGCGTCTCTCCGCATGAGAGGAATGCGTTTGTTCTACCTGGCCCTGCCCCTATCTGATCTGATAGAAGCAATTAGTTCCCTCACCTTCTCCCAACACCAGCTCACACCGGAGGGCTGCTATGCTAAAATATATTGGAAACATAATGACTGTGTGTGTGTTTGCTCCGGGGTTGGAATAAAGTAAAATTAAGAGTTAAATAGAGTAGATTTGCTATAGTCTCACAGCAGCTAGAGGTAACGAGAGAGATTGTGTGTGTGTGTGTGTGTGTGTGTGTGTGTGTGTGTGTGTGTGTGTGTGTATTAAAGAGAGAGATATTGTAGAGATAGATACAGAAATTGAATATCTCAAAAACAAAAACATGTGGAATGCCACACTTGGCAGGGATTCATCTTTGACAATATGAATATGTGTGTCTAAGCATTAAAATGAAAGCGCAGCGGTGAAATCTGCGCACTAAAACGCCCATAATCCTGTTAGCACGCTATAACACGATTGGCCAGAGCTCTTTTTACAGCCGTGTTTGATTGGATTAGAGGCTGAGGTCGTGGGAGGTCGAACAGAAACTGTCCCGGAATATTGTGTGCTCATGAACCAAACTATGACAAACCGGCTATTCTGCCAGAATTGCTGTCTTTCTATCATTAATTTATAATCCCTTTCCATCTCCGTCTGTATCCCTGCTCTCCTCTGTCACATGTAACAGAATAATTACAGCGGTCATGGTTTGGAGACTGGAGTCCTCTGTGTTCTTTAAGGATTTATCGACTGGTTCAGCTCCTTCAGGAGCCAGGGCGATATTAAATTTAGCAACGCTACATTTACATTTACGCTGCATTTACACATTCTTAAAACGGCAAACAGGACATTTCTGTGGGACACCAGGCTGTATTTTACATAGTCTGTGGTTGCCCCTCACTGGTATTTTACTAAGCTCAGCTCCAAACTGTGTCGGCTAGGAGAATTGTGACATTTTCAATGAGTTTGGCAGACGGTTTTCAGGGAAGCACTGATCTCTGACTTGATTATGTGAGAACTGTCACCACAGGGAAGGATATTCACCACCAATGGTCTCCATCACTAAGTCGGGAGCGTAAATCTAATACCGCGACACTTCGTCTAATACCCCCAGTGTGGATTTGTTGAATTCCCGCCCAAACACATAACAAAACAAAAGAACTGTAATTAACCATTTAAACAGATGAAAGAAGACAGAACGGGCTATAATCCAACCCTGCAGCAGATCCTATTATTTTGCTTTGGCACTGTGTGTCTATACACTCAAACTGGAGTGCTTGCCTGTGTACACGTGGGACATTGGCCAGGCATAACTACTGTAGTCTCAGGGTCCCTGGGGTTATCAGATTGTGTCGCATAGTGGCAGACAACAGACAGCAGACCAACATTAAGTAGCAGTGAGGGAAGCTGGGTTCATAACCTTGCATAGCTCTGTAGCCTTAATGGGTGAATGGTAGCCATCAGGGCCATGCAGAATGTTCTATAGTCCATGTCCATCTGTATAGACTCATTACAATGCTATGCAGGTTATACGCCATTATTGTGACCCCAGTCTCACACAGCGTTGTAATGTTAGACACACAACCTTTGTTCCTATATGCAGAGCCTGCATGCTCTTCCTATTCATTAAAGGTGTGTGACCAGAGCGTGAGTATCCAGAGCATAGCAGCACAACAGTGATAAAATAGTCTAGACCCAGTCTACATGTACCTTAATGCACTGCACACCTCGGGCTGGGCAGTAGGTTCATTACTGTAGCCTGGTTTCCCTTTGTGAACACTGCTCACAGCTCATTCACATTGTAATAGCACTAATAATGAGGTAACACCTGTGTTTTCAAGTGTGTCCTTTCTGTACAAACTACAGCAACAATCTTCTGTAGCAAAAGCACTAAAGGACCTCAGGCAACGGCATATCTTTCTCAAAAGGAAAGTGCTTTAAGAATTAGATAAACTCAGGCACTGATAACCCCGAATACAATCCCCACAAAACCGATATTTGGTGTAATTAGGCAGTTTATCAGATGTATGGCTTAAGGCGCCTGGGTTTGAAGATTAGCGCCGCTCGAGTCTAAGGGTCATGTCTGGTTCCTGTCTGATTCACATAATTAACCTCTAATCTATATCTCACTACACTACGACACAGTACAACTTAAACATACCGTTTGACCACATTCCATAATAGAGGTGAAGGAGCAGAGATACCGTAGCTTTAATAAATCCACAACATGGAGGCTCCAGTAAGTTTGGCTGCCTCCGGTCTTCAAGGGATCCCATTGGAGATTACTTGTAAGACTACCAGACACAGTAAGAAGGCACTGCCTAGCTTCCCCCCAAAGACCTGATAGCCTGGATAAAACCCTGAGGATCCACAGA
>JAODUK010000007.1:3041946-3046946 GCA_027564635.1 Typhlichthys eigenmanni
TCCCCCTTTTCTGCTTTCTTCCCTTATATGTCCATTGGTTCAACGCTGAACATCATTTCTTCTTTTCCCGGCTAACGTTTTATCTTTACCACGCCATAATTTCCCAACAAAGAGTCTGAACACCTATTTTTGTGTTTTGCATTTGTACTGTAACAGCAGGTGTGTGCGTGTTTGAGTGTGTGTTGCTTGTGCACGTGTGTCATGTACGTGTCAATTCGCCGTGATAAATTACGGCCTCATTGTACTCAGTGGGTGGTGCAGCTGTCCCGTGGCACTGGGCAGAGAGAGCATGGCGCCCATATAAATAACATGGCAGCACAATGAAGGTTGCAGGCTCCATTTACCATGGTTGCTCTATTCACCTACGCTGGTACCATGCTGGCCGTGATGTATGAGGCAGGCGCATTATGGCCACTGGGCATATATCACCTCATGGTAAATAGGACATGGACACACACACATGCACACACAGGCACCTACCCACAACAGTGTCTTATCTGGGAGCTGAAAGACAGGGCTGTGCTGTAAGTCACGCCACAAGCTCTGTACTCAATGCTCTGCAGCACAGATACTGTCAGGGATGGGTGAAGACCTTGTACCTTGAAAAAGGTCCACTGGGAAAACAGAAGTCTCCCGACTAATCCTTTATTTAGAGTTTGGTTTAACCCATTAAACCCATTTACCCAATTAAAATACAAATCAAAATATTGTCTGACCACTACAGTGTGTGAAAATACAATCAATCAAAAAATACAGTCTCTGACATCATCAAGAATAATATCTAAATATTATATTTTGATGTTAAAGAATAATGATAAAGAGAGACAATAATTTATGATGATATTATATAGGTGTCTTCCACTCTCTGGCTCTACATGATCTGCATCACATAAACACAGATAACGCTGGACCATCTGTCCGCCATCCATGTACACCATGCGTGTCTGAGTGTAGGCTATTTAAGACACATTTCTCCATAAGACAGCTGTGTATCCAGGGGTCAGCAGGGGATGCTCATAAATGTAGGGGAAAATAAATAGCATGGACATCTCATAAACTGTGGAAATCCACCAATAACATGGCACGAGGCAGGGAGCAGATGGCTACACCATGGCTACACTTCTGCCGTGCACACCTCGTGCACTACACGTGCACACCTGCCCGAGGCCGGCCAGGCCCAGGTCTCTGGCTGTTTATCAATCAGTCAATCTCTTTGATTCAACGTTTTGATAATGGAATGTACTGTATGTCATTGACATTCAGCCTGTTTCATTGCTGTTTATATTATAGTGGGTTATGGTGCTTCATAGAAATACAGCTGCCTTGTGACTTTTATAGACAAAAGGGTTATGGAGGATATGTCATGTGTGTCATAAAAAGTGGAATCTAAGTGTGGAAAACACATCAGAATGTAATGGACATATGCTACTTCATTTCCAGTTTGGCTGAAAGTTTATGCTGCATGCGCACATACAATAATTGCTGGATGTTGAGTATCCAGCACTTTAGCCGCATGGCTTTGGCTCCTGTAGTGGACATAAAATATAAAACGTCATATTTTATTAATCAAATTTGTTCTTTTTGACCCTTCTTGGCATTGGCTTTTCTGTGACCTGTGACCCACATACAGCTCACTGTAAACAGTTACACCACTGAGTTACTGTAATTGCTAATAGTATAGACACAGTTACCCCACTGAGTTACTGTAATTGTTAATAGTATAGACACAGTTACACCACTGAGTTACTGTAATTGCTAATAGTATAGACACAGTTACACCACTGAGTTACTGTAATTGCTAATAGTATAGACAGTTACACCACTGAGTTACTGTAATTGCTAATAGTATAGACACAGTTACACCACTGAGTTACTGTAATTGATAACGTGTGTGTATGGGAGGTTGCATTCTTTAAATCGGGGTGGGTTCTGAGTCTCACACTAGACATGCACGGACAGAAATTGCAGATGTGCTGGTTGCTAGGTGACAAAAAAGAAGGTACCAAGTTAAAATGGTTTCTTTGGGGTACTCTGTGTGTGTGTGTTTGTGTTTGTGCGTGTGCGTGCGTGCGTGTGTGTATGTGTGCGTGCGTGTGTGTGTGTGCATGCATGTGCGTGTGCTCATGACAGAGAGGTCGGCGGACAGAGGAGGAGAGATAGAGGAGACAATAGCTTTTGGTCCCAGCTGTGCTGCAGTGGGTGGAGGCTGAAGTCCTGAGAAAAGGAGCAGAACAATGCCCATCAGTGTGGCTGCCATGTCTGTTTACTCTGTCCTACACTCTCCTCCTCCCTCCTCCTGAAGCTTACAACAACCCTCCCTCCCTCCTGCCCAACCTAACCTATTGTGTTTCAGAAAACAGTCATGAATGGCATTGTCTGCATTTTCAGGCCCCCTAAAGAGACCCTGAGAGCCCCTGGCGTATGACTCTGCCTAGCATGGGGTACTGCTATTACAGTAACTACAACATAGTACATAGGGGTCAAATACTTGTTAGGTATAGAACATGTTTTGAGCAATTCAACCAGCAATGTAATGAATTTATCAAAGAGAATTTGGACTTGCCTAATCAACCCAACAGGCACTATTGTAATTTTTATTAGAATGTTATTATAATTCAGCTTCTACCCAATGGCAGTAATTACAGCCAAGCATTGCATTCACACGTTTCTGAAGGCTATGTCCTTCCCATGCCTTATCTGAGGGGTGGCCTTGTTTGAAAAGGGTGGGGGGTGCATACAAAGCCTCACATTAGCATCTCCATCATTATGAAATGTTGTTGTGTACAAACCACGGCCTCGAGGTGCCTTCAGCAGCGACTGACCAATTTGATCAGTCTTTGTGTGTGTGTGTGCGTGCGTGTGCGTGCGTGTGTGTGTGTGTGACAAGACGTGAGGAGATTCTAGCATGTCAAAGTTAATGAATCCTTGAAGAGGTGTTGCCACAGGCAGGGATTATTAGCTCAGACACAACACACATACAAACTCACACACACACGCACACAAGCCAGAAATGCAACTTAAACAGTTTTATACGAAATGGATAAAGAACATTAGCTATTTCACTTCTCACCAAATGCAGTACATTTGGTGGAATAGACACGGACTTCTTCGACATCTAACTCAATAAATGTATCCATAATAGAGTGGTCTCTGTACTACTAATAATTATCAAGTTACAGTGCTGACAACATTGGGATAGCCCAATTCTGGTTACGAGGAGCCTAGTCTTCTGCTAACAGTCCAGCATAATGAAGTGTGATCCTCATCCATCATCGTGCAGCATTAGCATAACATCTGATAGCTCCCTAGAGGTCTTGGGTAATGACATGAATGCATGCCTCTACAGTTAGCCGTGTCTCGCTAGCCAGATGAGGCCAATACCTTCAGATAAATCACTTCGGAATTGACAATTATGATGGACTGATGGGGAATGCAGGGGCTGTTTCACTCATGAAGAAACACAACTCAAGTTCAGCGGTGTTGCATGAGAAAACACTGAGTCGTGAGCACTCCACGACGCACGTTTGTACAATGGTGGGCGTTTAAAGTACGTGCGCCCCGTCATTTTCTTGACAGTCCCGTTGGCTCATTTCACAACAGTTCTTGCTTGCATGGATACTGACACATAGCCCAGGGCTGCAGCATGTGCATCTGTGATACTGTGTGTGTGTGTGAATAGGTGTGTTCATGCACAGACTCAGCTTAACCCCCAAGGGAGCCGTGTGTCACCAAGCAAGCTACCCTGGCACTCAAAGGGGCTGCCCAACTGCCAGAGCAGGGGGCATGAAATTAAAACTCACAGCCCAGGAAGAACGGAGGGGGGGAGAGAGAGACAGGGAGAGACAGGGAGGGAGTAATAGAGGGGGAGTCGGGGTGGAGAAGCGGTTTAGCAGAGAACAAAGGCTAATAAAGATGCAGGCAAGACTGAGACACAGCCAAATGGCAATTCAAATTATTTATCGGCCACGAGACAAATGTGCAACAAAAGAATGGGGGTTCGTTATCTCCCAACAAAATCATCTGGACACGGTCCAAGACAAGCTGCTTTAATAACGTCTGCCTGAGTCCATCAAACCTGTATCTGCTGTAAGGCAGAGAAGACAAAAACATTGTATAAAAAGGAAAAATCATCACAAAGCCGCATTAAAGCCCATTAACTGTAGAGACTTGGCGGGGGTTGGTGTGTGTGTGTGTGTGTGTGTGTGTGTGTGTGTGTGCGTGTGCGTGTGGCGGGGGAGGGGTATAGAAAAGAGTTGACCCTCTGAGCTCGGAACCAATATATCACGTCAGCTGACCTGCCTTGTGGCCAGACATACATTTGGTTTCTATTTCTTTTTACGGCAATAGATCACCACAGTGGTCTGGACCTCAGCGACAATGAAACCCTGCCTGTCCTGCCCCACCCCCAGAACACTCACACCTCCTCTCTCATGCGTATACACACGTTGGCATAACAGGATGCCTGCGAAGCCTACTCTCTCCACCAACCTCCACGGTGACCTTTCGCAAGCGAGCAGGAGGCCCGGAGAGACAGAGATTGATATGCCAGATGCAGGCTGTGTGTGTGTGTGTGTGTACGTGTGTACGTGTGTGCGTGTGTGCGTGTGTGCGTGTGTGTGTGCGCGTGCACTTGACAATGCCAACATCCTGGAGCCGAACTTTGCTACTCGCTTCCCTAACTTTCCTTTTACTGCTCCGGGCCAATTGTCCCCTCATGAATAACCCAGTTTCCTGGTGTACTGGTATAATGAGCGCGCGCACACGCGCATGCACACACACACACGCGTGCTCGCGCACACATGTTCACAGCTGGGAAAGGCCAATGGACGTCCTCTCCCCGAGGTTCCTATCTCACCCTGTGTATGACCTTTAACCCCTGCTCTATGTATGCAAGGCAGCGAAGGTCTGGGTGTGACCGATCCATTGGAGCCTCCAGACGAGGACGAGGATGACATCAACACAAAACCTCACAAAGCAGCTTTAGGAGAATTACAGCCAAA
>JAODUK010000007.1:3051946-3066946 GCA_027564635.1 Typhlichthys eigenmanni
GTGTGCGCGAGTGTGTGTTTGAGAGAGAACGAGAGAGAGAGAGAGAGAGAGAGAGAGAGAGAGAGAGAGAGAGAGAGAGAGAGAAAGGGTGTGTGCATGTGTGTGTGTGTGTGTAAGCCACTCCAGGCTACCTAGCTTGACGATCAGAGATTGGAATTCACAACGGTCCACAAAGAGACTCACCCCCTGTGTTTATTTAGACGCAGAGAAAGAGAGAGAGAGAGAGATAGATAGAGAGAGAGGGGAGGGATGACAGACAGACAGACAGACAGAAGGTGTCACTATAGGAGACAGTACCAGTACCCACAATTCAAAGGCCGGTCTATTCAAGCCAGTCAGTGGTGTGTAACAGCCATTACAGTGGATGCGTGTTGCCTTTAATTCACCACATAGAGCTGAATGGCAGCGTTTTGTGTTCCTGTTGGTTCCACTCAGCTCCTTTCCCCCTCCCCCCATCCCCATTGATTGACAGCTAGTTGCCCGCCCCCTGGCCCAGCCCGGCTATTTAGAGGAGTGGGTGGGTGAACAGAGCAATAAATGGAGAAGGAGGGGCTGGTCATGCCCCGGCCCATTGTACCGGCCCTGTCACCCCCTGACCCCTAACCAAACACACACATACACACGCACACACACACACACACACACACACGAACACGCAAACGTGCACCAATATGCACCAATATGTCTTTCACTCACACACACACACACACACACTTCTACGTCACCTCTGTCAGCCGTGACCCTATACCAAATACCCAGGCTCCCCCCTGTAACCAAGGTGACCGAGTGAGGCCCCAGAAATCGCCTAGCAACGGGGGAACAATGAGCTCCGCGGAGACGGAATGGCTTGAGCAAAAGGGCAGGCTATTCTCTGGGGATGGAGAGATCGGGGAAGGTGAGGGGAGGAGGGGTGATGGGAATGGTGTTAGGACACACATCTTTAACCGTGTCACAAAGACGCAGCCTGCCTGGGAAACAAGGCTGTGCTTCTCTAACCTCTCTGGCTAGGCCTGGCTCCCTTAACTTATACCCTGCCGACCAGGGGGAAAGTAAACGGGGAAATGTTTTCCTAAACGTTACATAACCTCACTTTCCTGTTCTCCGCCAGAGACATCTGTCAAACATCGGCCATGTCAGCCTCGCGGTTGAACGGTCTTCCTCTCGACCGACAGGAGCTGCAGCACGAACACGTTGTTCCATTTCCTCTGACAAGCCAGGGAGAGAATTAACCAATTTGCATGTTGACATTTGCATTCCAAAGCTTTGACTTCCCTTGTTTTCTGACACAAACGCTTAGCCGTTTTTTTCTCCTTGCCCCCGGGAGAGGTGCGCTGTTAGCACAGATGTATAGCGTCTCTGTATCAACACACTACGCAACAAGGTGAATGAAGGTGAGATTGCCGACGGGACAAACTTGACTCAGTCACCATAGAAACTATTACCTGTGATGTTATAAAAAGACAAAGGAGGAATTGATAAGTTAAACACGTCAAGGCTTACACTGTAAGAAATTAAATAATATTTTAGGAACTTGTTCCATATTGAATGTTAAGGGTTAGAGTGTTAGCTTTTTATTTCAGTTTAGCACTAAGGAGTTGAGGAAACAAGGTCATTATCATTGTAACAGTGGTTTCTACAGTATTTCCTCTATTAACTATTTTATGAGAAGTAGAAATGAACTATCAGAATAGGTTTCTTACTCCCATTTTAAACAAGGAACACAGACCCAAGGCCCAAACTGAAATAGAAAATATCTAAGCATAGATTATTGGAGAGAGTTTCAGTAGGGTAGAGGAAAGTGAGTATGATTTTGGGCAGGAAACGGGCAAAATGAGTGTTGGAGAAGTGTGGAGGGGTGCCGGGCACCAGTCCGTTAGCTTGTTCATGTGAAAACTCTTTGTTTGCCATGAATGGCCTCCTCTCTTTAGCCGCTTTATGGAGTGGCACCACAACTCCCAGTTTAACCCCCCTCACCCGCGCACACACAATCCTGAATCCATGCTTTACATGTGTAAGGAAGGAAGCAATCACCCGCATGGGAAAAAAATGAGTGAACATTTCATCAGAGAATATTATGCAGACCTGGTTGTTAGATGTGTGTTTTCTTCTGAGCGGGACATTGTGTGTATCAGTGCGGATATGCGGACCCTAGTCCAATCTGTCGTAATCCCCGTTTTTAGGCCTGATGAAGGTGTCAGGGGCAGGAAACGTTAATGGTGTTTGGCCAGGCGTTACAGGATTAACGAACAGGGGCGTGCACACATATGCACACATGCACACACACGCACACACACACGGATATACTGTAACAAGTCTGGGAATGAGGGATTTAAGAATATTATATATATATTTTTTGTTTTTTTTTATGTAAACATGAATGCTATTTAAACTAATAAGCATATTTATGAGGTGTTGTTGACACACTATGATTAAGAAAATAACTGAGGAGCTTACGTCCCTGCTACTAAGCTATGATCTGTTGTGTTGCCCTGGTTCAACCATGTGACCCTCCATGGCCTGTAAATATCAGAAAAGGTCTCCAGCACAATGTAATGGACATAGGAATGCTATAACTCACCCTGTATTCACAGAGCCTCACACACAGACATGCATCCTCAACCGCAGCGTCATTCATTGTCTGGCTGGGAAAGACGCTGCCGTATGGGAACAGAACTGGTGGCTGTTGACCCAGTGCTCTTCTGTCCTCCCAGCCAGAATGTAAATCTGTTAATATCCACCCCGCCGGCATCAACTGCCCACCCCACCCCTTCCCCCTCAACCCCAGGGCTTCTATAGGCCCTCTATCTCCACATGAAAGACTTGGGAGCTCATTAGGCCTCCTACAGACCTGGGGCGCATCACGCTTTCCCAGACCCTCCATAAAACCAGGGAGGACTGGAATATTTAGCCACTGGGAGTATGTGTGTGTGTGTGTGTGCAGAGGGAGTATAGGGAGTGTGGGAGAAATGTCCCACTGCCCCAGCCAGCCAGGTGTTGTGGGACATGGATATGGTGCAATGGGGAAGGCATTGGGAGGAAGGGTGATAAGATAACGGTGGTTAGAGAGCGCCGACGTTAATAGGTTCTGAAGAGGAGATGAGGAGTCTCTCCTCTCCTATCTGTGCGCTGCATGTTTCATCCCTGGCTGATGTCACCGGGGGCCTCTTCCATGCCACGGCCAGCCTTTGAAGTGCTAATGGTGCTTTTGGCTAAGGTGCCCACCGCCCCAAACCCCCTCTCCCTTCAAACCTAAACACCCCCCCCCCCCCCCCCCCCCCCACCCCAACCCCTCCTCCCCACCTCTCTCTCTCTCACACACACACACACACACACACACACACACACAACTTTATTGCTTTGCTCATCATTCTCTTCCTCTGTTCTAGTCCTCTGAGTTTCTGTTGCTCCTCTAATTCATTTTGCCTTCCCTCCATCCCAGTCTATTGATGTGCTCGAGCCGAGAGAGCGGTGCAGAAAATTAGGGGGGTGTTGCGATGTGTAGAGAATCTGAGCGGCTGCACAAACACTTTGAGAGGTGAAGACGGTCCTTCACCGAGCCGTTTAAGTAACGAGCCAAGACGTAAATAGGTTGGTAATATAGGATGAAGTGACTCCAGTGGGACGTTTAATATTCCCTTCCAGCCTCTCTCTCTCTCTCTCTCTCTCTCTCTCTCTCTCTCTCTCCCTCTCTCCCTCCCTCTCTCCCTCTCTCCAGCTGTGCTTGCTGATATCCCTCTCTCCACTATGGCTCCGCCCAATGCCCACCCTCTCTACTGCGCTCTACACAAACATGTCGGATCGCTGGGACCAAAGGACTGATCCTCGATTTACACCACGACCGGCCTGCACGCACGCACGCACGCACGCACGCACGCACACACGCACGCACACACGCACACACACACACACACACGCATGTTGAGCAGGAGCTGCCTCTGCATCTCAGATAAACACTCTTTTTGGGTAGGGCAGGTCTGTGTGTGTGTGTGTGTGTGTGTGTGTGTGTGTGTGTGTGTGTGTGTGTGTGTGTGCATGTCTGTGTGTATACCTCTACTTGATACAGTGGATGTAAAGATCGATTCTGTCCCCCCTGGCGGTCTTCTATTATGCTTTACAAAGCCAAGAGGGAAAGATACCCCCCGCACGCAAAGCATTCTCACTACAAAACATTTCAACAATATATGTTCTCTCTCTCTCTCTCTCACACACACACAATGCAGAACAAGGGCTAATGGGATTGCTGCTCCCTGCCGCGGTGATAGCAGGAGAGTTTTGCAAACGACAGACAAAAATACAGTTTCTCCTCTTCCGCTAGTCTTCCAGCCCTGCAGGTCAGCTCAATACTGTTGTGCAGAGAGATGAGTGGGCAGCCGACAACTGCCTTTTGTTTACCGAGCGCTGCAGCTCAGCGGAGGAGAGCGACACCGGAGAGGAAGGTTCCTGTGGGATTCTAACAGCGAGTCTGTGGGGGGTACACAATGTGTGTCTTAACCTCTGCTTACCCGCATTCAAACCAGCACCCAGAAAAACGTAATGCAATATCCTATGGCTCAAGGATGGAGAGCATGTCTCGTTCATTTCTACACCCTGCAGGGTGGGATTCGTACCACCGACCTTGCCTTGGGAAAACCGAGGGACAAACGTGTGGTGTTGTTAAACTGCCCTCATGTGCAATGATTCAATGATTTTCTTTTATTGGGAATTAGGTCCATTGTGTTCCCAGACAACAAAACAAGCATTTCAAAGTACAAATAACCAGCAAAGTATGTCTCAAATTGTTTTCAAATGCTTATGAGATGCTTATGCTTATGACAAAAGCCTACGGTAGCCAGAGGATATTCTGAAATGCACAACCTGGCTACATCCAGTTTTATACATGTTTACATGTTTAGTCATCCATAACCACTGTAGTCCCCTTGGTGTAATCCTCACTTTTATTGACTAAACAACAAACACATCGAGCTAGCGAACGCTCCTGTCCTCCTGCCCTGCCACTCTTCACTGGGACCGTCCATCTGGGATTACATGCAAACTAATGGAATGCATTACCGTCACATGCACAGCACAACTTGTTTACTCGCTACACCGACAAAACAAGAATTACATATTCTAGCTTTAACAATTAAATTCCCACTCCCTTCGCATGTCAACCAGCAACCAACTTGGCTGTTTTACAGTGCTTGGGCACAGCAATACCTATACACATGAAGGGAAAAGTACAAGAAGTACAATAAGAAACCTGAAACAGAACTTAAAAGGTCCTGTGTTGCACGTGTTGCTGCGTGGAGCCTCGCAACCACACAGCCTGTGGAATCTGGCCAGCAATGGGAGGTAAGCTAAGTATATCACTCTAAGAATGGACCTGCCTGCCTTGTACAGACAGAAAGGAGACAGACACACACACACAAGCAAAAAGGCATTCACACACACAAGTACAAATGTAAGCGTACTGTACACACACAGCAATGAAGCCTAAGGGAAGAGGACTGAGCTCAACCAAGACTCTCTCCTACCAGGGGATAAGGGGATGAGGCTAAAGCATATAATTACACACACACACACACACACACACACACACACACACACACGTGCACGTGCACATTTGCACGCACACACTAAATCAAACAACTCTTTCCATCCAACACACCGCACTTCTCTCAACCCTCACATAACATCTACCTCACATGAAGGAGCACTTTCCAGATCATTTCCCCTCAGCCGCATTGTATTGTGTTTATGTTCATTCAGAGCCAGGATCATAGATAGAGCCCGAGGACTGCAGTGATCATTAAGGTATAGTGTGTGTGTGTGTGTGTGAGCATGCTGTATACTACGTGGGTGGAAGGCTGCAGGTTGTCCATGCAGTGCGTATTAGTGTTAGCCAGAGGCTGCACGGCTTTAGAACTGGGCACTCACGCACACATATACCGTTTATACATTGGACCGGCACTATATGGGGTTGTTATTCCTGTCTGAGGTCGTGGCATTCCACCAGTACTGTCCAGTGTGCACGCTGTGTAGACACACACACATATAGATACATACATGCAAAAAGATATGCCCAACAATGGACATCCATTATCATGAGATAATAAACACAAACACCATTGTGTCTCTATCCTCATCATTCATGGGACGATATCACAAAATAATTGCGATAGACGATATTATCGCGATTATTTCTTATATTATTATTAAACTCTTAAAATGGCACTAAAACATATGGAATCACTTTATTTTAAAATTCGTTAAACAATCATTTGTATTATCATGACACATATGTACTATATTTTTTTTGCGTGATTATTTTAGTTTTTAAACCAGTATTTCAACCAATGGACAAGCCGAGCCTTCAGACATGGTGGTGATTGACTAGAAAGATGCAGGTTAATAAATAAATTAGTAAATTAATACAATTGGACTGTACAAGTGAGCTAGACAGCTTTTTTCAAGTCACTTATGAGAATATTCATATGTGAGGATATTCATGATTATCACGATAATGGACATTGACCACGATACGATTATCGTCAGCATTTTTATCGCAATAAAATCGTATATCGTCCCATCCCTAATCCTCAACTGCATGCACCTCACCTCTCTCCTGTATGTGAATATGTACCCCCCCTCATCTCTCTCTCTCTCTCTCTCTCTCTCTCTCTCTCGGTTGTGACATTTTCAGATGTTGGAGTGGTTTTTAAATTACCCCCTTTTGGCTTCCGCTCTCCTCAGATGGTTTGGTTCTGGGTCTCTCACACACACACGGTCCGCGACTCATAAAGAAAACAGCGACAAGCCATAAAAGCCACTTTTACCATAAGCTGACAAGGGCAAGGGCAAGGCGAGGGGTTTAGGCAGTCTTGTAGATTTAGCCAGCAGAGCAGATGATTTCCAGATAACTCCTATCCTAAAAGCTGCGTCTAAGGCCGGTGCTTTTCACCCATCACACAGAAACCCTGGGGACCTTGGAAGGGCAGGAAAGAGGGGGAAGGGGTCCTGAACTGGAAAACCACTGTGCTGCTAAGCACAACTCAAACATTGAGATTTCAATTATACAGCCCATCTTGCCTGGCTCAGGATAGTAGGATACCACATCAACACATGAAACAAATCACACTACATGAATACAATAAGAAAGTGCCTATTCAGAATTATTGTATAATAAACTGTAGCAACCCCTTAAACACAAAATGTTCCCCGATTTGATACGGCAAACTGACATAGCGGGGGGGGGCAAGCCGTAGAGCTGTGGGCGAGCGAGACTTTGCCAATCGACCGCGTTTCAGACGGGGCAGGTAACGTGGTTGTTTTAACGGTGCTCTCTGAATTCCTTTCAGCCTCTGTTTACTCATTGTCTGACAAACAAAAGTCAAAGACATTGACTTGGAATTCAGGATGTCTGCCACTGATGGCACAGAGCCCTACTGATGAAGACGGGCTGCTATGGGGACTGGTGCCAAGCAGGGGGCCTTGATGGTCCCCTGAGAGAGAGTGTGTGAGGAAGAGAGTGGGAGAGAGAGAGAGAAAGAGAGAGAGGCAACTCATTCATCAGTACAGACAAAAAGAAGGAAAAGACAAGACCAGCCCAAGCCATTAACAGCCTGCCAGGCACACACACACACACGCACACACACACCACATACCAAGAGTAATCGGGAGTACAGGAACACACACATCAGTCTTTCAAGCAGTCATACACATCAAGTTAAACACTGAAAGCAACTAAGTAATTTGTCTGCAAAGAAACCCTGGAAACAGACTCTGCAATACAACCCCAGCCCTGCGGCATTATATCAACAAGGAATACACTGTATTCATTTAGCTAATTATAAGAACACCGTGGGTGAATGAATAGGACAGAGATGATATATATTGTTTTGACGATGGTTGCTATCCCCTGCCCGCCCCTCCGATCTAAACCCAGATCTCACACAGAGATGCCGCCCCTATGCGTCGATCAGTCAACAAACAGTAAACAAAACACAGGAGATCCCTCCAACGCAAACACAAAGTGGGCGGCAACGCAAACTAAATTTAGCTCTATCTTGCAAAAATAGGCTTATAAAGAGCGTAATCCCCGGTGTATGCCTGATTTCCACACATTAGCACACAGAGGTGCAATTATGCTGTTATTCTGTGTGTTTGGTTTCTGTTTAATGAGTGTTATTCTACTTTCTCTCTACCTCTCTCTCTCTCTCTCTTAGTTACCTTTGCTCGCTGTGTGTTCAGGTTTGTGCTTGTGTATATCTGTGAGCATGCCTGTGTGTGCGTGCGTTTGTCTCCTAGTGTTTCCGGGTGTGTGTTTAGGGTTTGTGTATGTCAGGGATCCCCGGTCGTCAGGCGTTAACACGAAGGATGTGGAAGAGAAAGAAAGGGAAAAAAACATACCTGAAGGAAGGGAAACACTGCACACACACACACACACAGAACAGGTATAAAGCCACACCCCAGCCTCCTGCCTACACCTCCTCCCATACCTCCCACAGTGTTGCTAAATGGAGCACCTCTCCTACCATTATCTGCTATTCTATACATTTACCCCCCTCCACACACACACACACACACACACACACACAATAAAACAAACACCCTTCCACCACAAGGCTACATAATGTGGGTTACTCACTATCGTGACTATGTTCACGCACACACAAATGTAGCTAGTAATATAATATGTAGTTGATGTACTACACGTGCTATTGGAATAGCAGTACATGTGTCAGTACTGCTGTTTGCTTTCTTGTGGCAGCAACAGCTATCTACCCCCAAACACACACACAATCATCTAGTCCAAAACCAGATGCTCTCCCCCGGGGGCCAGCTATCACACTAGTTGTATGCAAGCCACCCTCACTCCCTCCATTCACCTTTCTCGTCTTGTCTCAGAGATTCCTTCCTCCCTCTCCTGCTGTGAGCGCTCGCTAATTACAAGACAGGGACGAGTCAATTACAGATCCTAACCAGGAGGGGGGGTGGGGGAGCTATGTCAACAGGTCATTAACCATGATGGATGCAACTCTGTTTTCACTGTTTTGGTTCACCCACGTTCCTCGTTCCTCTGGTCTGGGGGGTTCCAACGGGGGGGGGGGTCCACGGCCCTTTCCTGTCTGCGTCATCAATCACTGCCTGGCTGGAAGCGGCTAACTATCTTTAATAATCTCTAATCAACTCCAATTCAGCTTCAATTATCCCTCCGCCAAGTGTTGCATGCATCAACACTGCTCCCACCGCTCCGGCTGGCTGGGATGGAGAGGTGGGAGGTCACTCAGTGTCCAAAACGAGCTAGCAGCGCTAACGCCGTTGCATGCAAACGGAATGGAATAGTCGAACAACTCTATTTCCTATACCACCGTTGGTGTAAGATTTGCATTGCTCATACAAAGTATGCAGCCTGCGGGAATGGTCGCATATAATAGTGTTGGCGGTCAGAGCTCTACTTTTGAAACTCTTCAGCTCTCTGCCGCAATAGCTGCTCCGTCGCTCCATCCTCGCTTTGTAGAGAGAGTAATAGACAGGGGGGGGAGAGAGAGAGAGAGACCAATTAAACCTCATTGCAAGAGACGAGAGACCATCTGGGTTAGCGCTCCACCTGAGGGCAGCAGGATTTCCCATTAACCTCTCTTGTTATGCCCGTTAAAGACAGAGTGTAACAAGGCACTGTGAGCAAGTGCAAAGACACACACGCACATACACTCAAAGACACATAAACACGTGCTTTATGTGCAAATACATACTGCCTGTCTCGTGCACATACACCCAGACCTACAAAGGCACACACACGCACACACACACACAAATAGGGAATAGCAGAGTTTATCTTTGAGAAAGAAACCTTTAAAGTCCATTAAAATCTGCCGGTGGGAGCGAGACGTATCTGTAACCTAACCACGTTTTGATCCAGGAATAAAGAAACACATCAGGAAAATCTGTTTTCTACCAGCTCCATGCTATTAGACCTGGGCTTTAACAAGTGCTTTTATAAAAAGACACATATCATGTGTCTGATAATCTAGACACCTTAAATATACTGCAGAAAATGTATGTTTCTTTCAGAGTGCTGTAAAAATGCGTTTGACCGTTCAGGATGTATGCTGCAAATAAATTAGCAGTAACACCCATTATCGTTGTTTTTCATCCAGTCACGGACAATGAACAAGTGCGACTCATAGTGAATAGATTTAGCTGTGTATATGAAGATGGAATTCTCCAGTAAATGCTGGACTAGCACAAGAAATAGCACTACAAGCCTAATGTTAGACTGCATGAAACAGGCAAAGTGTGTTAGCACAATTCTCTAGTTGGGGGGGCGGCTACCCACAGTTCCAGCTGGATAAACCCCTGTTGTTCAAGGCCATCCCTTAGTCTGTAATGACCTGGACATGTTCTTTGTCTAAACTCCAGCTAGTCATCGCTCAGCCAATGTTGCCTCAAGCGAAGAGCCCCCATCTTTTGTAAGCTGCAGTTCCGGAGGAGTCATCGACAGATTTAAGATTTAACAAAGCCTTTAAGATCAAAGAGGAGGTACACGGGTGGCAAGTCAACGATTAGGACTATCTACACGAATCGAGGGGAAGGAAATTATTTTTCCATGTCCAACTGTTTCATTATTCCCAGATGCTCCAGGTAATCCGAACTGAAATAATCGGTGCTGGAACGGCGACAAAGATGCCGATTATCCCCCAGTGATCATCCTTTGTTGCGGACGGGAATAAAAGTTTAGCACCACTGTGGGATGACCACACTGCACGAGGAGCATGTGTGTGAGAGTGTGTGGGTGTGTAACAGCATTTGGTTGGCTTTAACAAGTGGAAACTCACTGAAGAAGGCGATGACACATCGCATTTATAGGACGGAGGGTTGGGCAAGGTAGCGGAGGGTGAGGTGTATGGTTTCTCTGGCTGGCTGTGCTTTGGGGACCTCTCCGGTGACATAAAATGTCCTCATTAAGCCACACAGACATCCTCTCACCTGGAACACAGCTCAAAGCTAATAGGTTGTACCCTAGTTCACATTTACACTTCCGGTCACAGGCAGGTTCACACGCAGACGGACAAAGATAGACGACCCTGTGTCCTGCCGAGGATTCATGGAAGTCTTCTCATCACCAACACACACACGCGCACACACACACTGAGAACCACGCAAACACACACACACACACACACCTGACAGACCTTTAATGAGATTTAGCAAGATCCCATCCAGCGTAATTAGATTTTAATTGTGTTTTAAATGGGTTCTGAATATGATTTCAGCAACGTAAACCACGGAAACAGGGCGGCACATTTCGGCTAGCCTCGCCATGCAGGCAGCGTGGGAACCTCTGGTGTTTGTGTAAGGAAGAAGCCAACATGTCACAAAGACAGATGGTGTGTGTTTGTGAGCAGGTACGAAAGCACGAGCAGTGTACTTACAGTCGGGAGAGGCCGGGGTTCTTCTGAAACAGCAACTCAGGTAGCTGCTGCAGTTGATTACGGTTCAGACGCCTGCAGTGGAGAAAACAGACAATCAACTAGCGTGTGTGTGTGTGTGTGTGTGTGGGCGTGAATAATTTCTGCTAGCTGCTGTAGAATTGGCTTAGCCACAGGCTATTGGATTTCAGTTCTGCTCTGAATGTCACATAAATATTCAACCGAAAGTTCAGGGAAATTAAAGTGCTAGTCAGAGACAGTGCCGTAAATTATCTCCGTGCTGATAAATTACTGCTCTGAAAGTGGAATTCGCCGCTCATGCTGACTTTCCCAGATGGAAAGCAGAACAACGAAAGCAGTATTCCCATCCAAACAAGTGAATTAGGTTCATCCGTTATCTGAACACGAACAGATTGCATCAGTGGTAAGCTATCAAAACAGTGTTTGCAAATACCATTAACAGAGATGGATGCATCTTACTCAGACCAAAGGCAGCATTGCGGGGCTTGGTAGTTGGCAGTAGTTGCTCATGTCAAGCAACTAACGTCCAAGAATGGCAGGCTTTATGCAAATACAACAATTAAACCAATGAGGAACAGACTGTTGCTAATCTGTTGGAAACCACATCTCTCTCCTCTCTGAATGGTCTATTGGAGGCACACAGGAGTGAATAGCTGTGGCTGTGGCAGAGAGCAGGCCGCAGATCCAAAAGGCGGGCTGCTGCCTTGCCTTCAGACACATTTAGACAGATGTTGGGCACTGTGCCATACACCGTATACAGGGAAGAAAGCTTAGCTAGCCGACGTGATTTAGAGCTGTAATAGGCATTAACGGTCTAGCTTCGCGGCTCACATTGAACTATACCTGGTGGGTTAGCGGGTATTATACATCTGAGAAATGAGCCGCATCATTTCCACGTTGGTTTGGCGCACGGAACCGTCTAGCCAACGTTTTAGATCAGTGGAATATGGAGCATGGGAGGAGGAGATCACGCAAATGTAAATGGTTACTGTGGGCTCCAGATCACGGGTGGGGGGGGGGACCTTTTATAAGTGAACCGCTATGTACACGAGCCTGTGTGGGTCCATACAGTCATCTGCTGTGCACGTTTCGTGCGGCTAGAGCTATTGATTTGCTAATGAGATGGCCGAGGTGCGGTTATGTGTGCTTGTATGTGTGTTTTCCCAGTCTGTTTACAAGCTGTCAGGGTGTCCTGGTGCATTCCAGATGAGTCAGGGTCTGTAACAACCAGGCACCTCTTAAACGTATAACCCACACATCCCACTGATGGCATTCTTCGCAGACAACGCTAATAATAATAAAAATCCCCCTACACCCCACACTCACGATAACCCCTCAGTTCCAACGAACCACAGTGACATGACAAGAAGGAATTCCCAAGCTATTCCTCCTCTGTTACTCATTCTGTGGGGTACAAGTCCTTTGACTCTGATTGACTGTTCTCTTAGTCACTGGGGGTCAAAGTGCTACTTTATTTCTGTTGTTATTTCTGTTCAGCTATTCCACCTGGCGAAATACTACTCACAGTCGCTCCAGCTCCTTCATGTCGTCAAAGGCTCCACGCTCGACCGCTGTAATCTGGTTCTCCATAAGCTGCCTGTACAGAGAGAGGGAGATAGAAAGACAAAGAGAGAGAGAGAGAGAGAGAGAGAGAGAGAGAGAGGCCGGGGAGGGGGGAGATTTTACAAATCATGTGATATAACCTTTTTATTAGCCCGTGGATGGTTGCCCCTGCTTGTAACAAAATGTAGAGACTGTGGGTGTTCGAGCGGCAAGACTCCTTCTGGCATATATATTCAAGGTGGCTGCTGCACTAGTTTCAACACCTCACACACAAACACATGCACACACGCACGCACACACACACACACACACACACACACACACACACACAGGGCAGTGATCTGAGTCTAGGGGTACCCTGTGGAATCTTGGCAGAGAAATGGTTGAGTTTCAGCTAGGAAAGAGTTTTCCAAGACGGCTATGGTCTCTGGTGTGGCCTGCTGGGTGTGTAATGAGGGAGGAGTCAGCCTACACAACAGGGTCAGAGAGTGTGAGAGGGGAGGGTATTAGGTGAGGCCTCCCCGGAGCCATTACAACTGGCAGTACCAAAGGAAACGCATTTGTCGATGCAAGCTAGCGCGGTTGGCTAGCATCACGGCCGCAGGCTTTTAACTCAAGTACACTACCAATACACACGACCAAACAAACAAACAAACAAGCACGAATACGCTGACACAGCTACTACTTTTCCTCAAACCGCACTGCCAAAGCTTAACGTGCAGGAAAGGAAGACGTTTGGGATTGTTTTTGGAAGTGTTACAATAACAGCGGGTCAGGAAGCTGCACCCAGCATCTAGGGACGATACAAGGGCCTTCCTTCATTACGTATACAACTGTTCTGTGTTGAAAGAAAACTCTCGTGTCTCCTGTGAGGCCTCGCCCGGCTGTAACTCAGCAGTGCGGGCGTCTTCCACATCGAATATAAATGCTAATCACTGTTCGCACTCCATAAACAGAGAGAGAAAAGTCTAATTCACCTCCAATCTGTGTCTCATGAATTTAGATGGAGAGGGAAATGAGAAAGCTCTTCGGAGAGGAAACTTTTAAAAGGCAGTCCTGGCAACCGGGAGCTTATTTCTTTTGGGTCCTATCACTTTTCCTTTTATTCTGATTGTACCGCAACACTCTCTCTCACACACACAGACCTAACTTTCTGGCGGTAGAGGCGCGGGGGAAGGGTTGGGGATTTAAATTGACAGGGTGGCTGGAAGCTGAAAGTAAAAATATCCGTCTGTTCCGGTTTGGCCCTGACTACGGGATGCCCTGGAGTCAATAGAGTCAGAGGTCAACATACTGTTAGGCTTTATGCTGTTGACCTCTGTGGAGGGTCATACCCTCCCCTAAGCACACACACACACACACACACATGGTTCACTGTACTCACTCAAAACACATGTATCACTTGTATCACTGTTGAGCAGAGATGTGTGTGCAAGTGTCTTGGCTGAGGGTCGTGCAGCATTAGCAGGAGGTGAATCAGAAGGTTAACAGCGAAGAAAGCAGTGTCTAACCCCATAAGGGCTTGTTTTCTTCTTCTACTTGCTTGTGACAAGCCGGCGACACGGACGTATTTCACCTCCACACAGAGGGAGGTGCTTCACAGACATAGCAGGAGGAATGTGGAGGAGTAGGGAGACGAGGGAGGCGTGGAAATGTGGGCTGAAGTGAGCTGAAGGCTGAAGAAAGGAGGTGAGGAGGGATGTTGAGTGGCTTACGATAGGGCTCTTAAATAGCCGGGTAGTAAAGTGTGTGTGTGTGTGTGTGTGTGTGGGGGTCGTGTTACATTTATAACATGTACAAGTCTGCACAGCTTCCCCCTTGGAGCGGCTAAACTAAACACACACACACACACACACATATATGCGTTCACTTTTACAACCACTTAAACACGATTACCCAGAGTCACAAGTGCTGTTTAATTCCACTGTGGAGTGACTCAATGACTTCACTTCCATGTGTTAACTATGTTGAGGGCCTATATATGAGCCATACTTGTGTACATACG
>JAODUK010000007.1:3069446-3082347 GCA_027564635.1 Typhlichthys eigenmanni
AATATTTCTTGAAGTGGAACCTGGAGACAAGCAAGCGCGACTCTCTGCCACACGTTGCATGCAGCACGTCAACATATTCACATGTGCCTTTTTTCATCTTCTACGCATACTGTACCACTACTACATATACACCAGGAGAGAGGCACAAGCACACCCACCAGAGCTCACACAAACAGTGGCCCCGGGAGTGTTGCCACCCAGCCAGAGGAACAGTTGCACAGCAACCACAGAACTATCAGGGGATGGTGAACCTACATTTTCAACGTGTATAGAACTATACTGTGGTGCAGAGAACTTGCGCAATGTAAAGGCTATCCACTGGATAGCAAGGTAGAAAGTCACATCACAGAGAGTAGGACACACACTTTAATTAACTTGACTTTACTGTAACTTAAAACTGTGTTTTTTATATATATATATATATAATCTAGGAAGAAAAGCATTGCTTCCAATGCAGATTCACTCATACTACATAACTTTGTAGGCACAATATAAATATATCTGTAAGTAACTAAATATGAAATAATATAATATAATACAATATAATATAATATAATGTAATGTTCTGGTCCTCAAATGACTGTTTACTGCATGAGGATATAAATAATGTTATGGTAAAAGGAAGACTGAAGTAATATGATGAAAGTATAATCTATAAAAATTGTCTAAACGGCAAAAACATAAATTCATATATAGGAAAACTACACTTAAGGGCATAAAGTAATTGAATCGGAAGTCGGTCCACAATATTCATTTTGAGGCATTTGAAGAAAGTTGCCAATTTTAAAAGCTTATTCTAGAGTTTTACGTTTTGCAGCCCTATCTGTGCTGTGCCCACCACAGGACCATTTGTCCACGACAGCTTTAGCCTGGTGGGGAGGGTGGGGGACGTGTACGCCAACTGAACCAGGATCAGCGGGGACCACGTCGTCCAGACCTCTCGCTGTTGGAACAAGCTGATGAGTCCACGGGCCTATGGGGTCCCACACGGCCTAACTATAGCTGCCTGGCCACCGCGCAGGCAACCAGAGCAGTAAGCCATCTCTACCAGAGCAGTAAGCCATCTTCCCTAATGGATGAACTGAACATGTTGCTAGGCCACGGCACAGTAAAGCAAGCCTGCTCCTTTGGACTGCAGCATATTGACATGACAGCTTCCAGACACGCGGGGGATCACACAGACAAAGTCATTGAGACCGACACATCGAGGAGAGCTTTCACTGACATTGCCGGGTGAGCAGTAGGATGCTGCGGGAGGTGGAGCACCGATGCCCACGTCGAGAGCAGATATGACGGCCCGGCTGTGAGGAGATGCTGGCCTACAGTACTGTATGCTGGCCTACAGTACTGTATATACCAGCTGGGTTTACACTACATGGACCCAGGCGGTGCCATGCTCCTCCACTACAGCCTGGTACCATTTATGTCTCACAGAACTAGAAAGACAGACAGGAGAGATGGAGAGAGCGATAGAGAGATAGAGAGAAACCAGACCACCATAACCAAAATAACCCACGCTCAAACTGGAACACTGTGAGCGTGCGTGCCTGCGTGAAGCTCAAAGCGTCCCTTACTGTGTTTTCCTATAGCTACTAGGCTCCTGCAGGGTTATTTACAAATCCCTGTGTGCTTAGCCAAGTTGCTGATAGGAGAGGGAAACACTAAGCAGATCTCACACAGCCCCACACATGAACACAAGTCAAGCAGATTCATCAAAACCAACATGTTCCTATCCTTGACCCTTGCACCTCGACTATATGACCTATGTGTTATTCATCTGCTGTAGACAAAGAGCAGTGTTGTGTGTTGATCAGCTTCACACTGCCATTCCGACAGATGCAGTCGTCAGTAGGACAGCTCTGCTCACTTCTGAGAGCTTATAACAGAGACATAGTGCGGAGTAGAAATGGTGCGAGAGAAATACAGCACCAGGAACAGTTATGTGATAGAAAAGAATACTGAGCACATTTTGTAATAAAACACAGATAACTATATGGACTCTGTCTCCCTTCCACAGTGAATCAATTTCACATCTCCTATAGCAGCAAATAGCCCAGCAACTGATCTTGCATAGTGATATGGGCTGATGTTCATGCTGTGGATCTAGATCCCAAATGAAGGAGTTAAGCCCTTATTAAATTATGCTCTGTACGGTACATCATGTTGTGTGCATGCACGTCTATGTTACGCTGCATAAGCTTGGAGAGGACTCTTGCTTGACAGATGTGCACGGATGTCTCGCACTGTGATTGATGCAATGCGTGAATCTCTCTCTCTCCTCCCTTCTCTCCCTCTCTCCCTCCCCCCCCAAGAAAAGATCTTTAAGTGATCCTCTACCCCGCTGAGCGAGAGAGCACACATTTCAGCACTGCTGGAGAGATTGATTTACCTTCCAGCCTAGTACGCACACACACATGCACACGCACACACAGACATACACTCTAGGAAGCCAGAAGAGATGAAAGGACAGTCGGACTGGCGAGAAGTAAGATGATACAAGAGGATTCTCCATGTTCAATTTTCATGGTCTGTGGCGATACCGGACACTCTCGGAGAGGCATGCAAGGCGATCATGAGTATTCACACACTATAAATATGATCTGAAACGGTAGGGGTTCGTGGCATATAACCTTTGACCCTGTACATGCATTCAGCTCATTAGCTCCAAGCAGCAATGTATTGTGTGAAATATGCTAAATAAATAAATATTTACTACATCGTTACTCTTGGTTTCCAATGCCGGTCCTGACCTTCCAGGGGTCCTAAGCGAAAATGTGCTATGGGGCCTTTCTACCTGACCCGTGAGACATGCAAAACATTTTTTCATTGCCACGTAGTCATGCCTGAAACTCAGGAGTTTTGGATCACACAGGACAGTTTGATCCATCTGTTGGTCGAAGAAAAAATAGACTTACTGAACAGATACAATGGTATTTGAATATAGTATTTTTGTATAGAATCTTACATAAGCCAGGCTGGTAGCCAATTCAGTGGTCTGATAACTGGTCGCTAACACGGACCAATGGTTACTACCTGAATCTAGGTCCAGACAATTTAGTGAGTGCTCTGAGAAGTAATCAACCTTCTCTGGCAATATTGGCAATGGTGTTGGCTGAATAAGAGTCAGATCATAATCCTTTCTGTTTTAAATAGACAATATGCCTTTGTATAGATGGAGAGTGTTACTGTAACCACACAAGCTGCAAGACATAAATACTTAGATATGTGTATTAAAATTGTCCAGTATGCCCAGCTAATAAACATCTGAAATTGAATATTTAACCAATAGTCAATATCAATCCATTGCTTTGCATCTTGATCACTTTTCCAATAATCCATCAACCAACCTTGGGCTGGTAACAATAAAAGGCCTAGTTTTGATTTTTTTAAGCAACACAATGACACAGAAAGTCACCAATAATTGATATCAGGGGGGCTCCAAAAGACGTGACCTCGCAGGAGTGAAACTGGCCCTTCACAGCACAGACGCACACAGAGTTCACCGGCTGCAAATTGATGTGTTAACTATCGGGACGGGATGTGAGATTCGCTAGCACTCACGGGGCAGAAAATGCGTTTTTCATAACAGATTTTCTCTTTACTTGAGGTGGAGGTAACGGTATTCCTGGACCCTGACATATTTTAAACCGCGCATCAGTGTCCGTAAAAGGCAACGACGACGACATACAGTTCAGTGACCAACTGAGATTTGCAATGTCGTCTCGTTAAATTTATTTTATATTATATTTATTTTATTAATGATCATGTCATTCAAAGCATGTGAAACGCAGTGCACCCTACTTATTATACAGTAGCAGTAGCGTGTATTTATTCAGTAGCCTATAGCCAGTAGCCTAGTCCTACGGGACAGCGAACTGTATTTCAGCCAAGCGCACCGTCAAACAGCCAACGGTAGGACATAATCTACTACTTTGATCTGCAAACATTTAACTTAGAGAGGAGATAACACAACACCGTTTACCTGATTGCTATTCCCGCAATTCAATCGCAATTTTTCTCTCTCATCTTTTCGTGCCCATGAAAGTTACACGTCCTCTCATTGATCGATCCATATTGTAAACTTGACCTGGGATGCAGTAAGGGGGAGGCAGGGCCCTACGCATCTTGAGTAGTGAGTTTGTGAGTGAGTATTGGTTTCAACCAATCAGTTCAAAACAAACTTGATGGGGATTCAAAGAGGAGTAGTCCCACCCACATCCACGCAGCTGCATTTCCAAGGGGTGCTATGCAATTGGATAGTGTCCTTTTAATACTACAGTGCTTAACACCAGTTTAACATTATTATCGGCATCTTGACGGCAGGGCAGACTAACAGTACAGTTAAAGGGGAAGAGGTCGTCTACCTCAGTACTCAGCTCGGAGAGAACCACCACAGCTGCATAGTGGAAGCAGTAAACTCAACTGACCGAGTCCCAGGCCTATAATTTCACAATCCTCCACTGAGCATAAACATTTTCTGAATGATCCTCATTCCAAAGCGTTATCGCTCCTGATGGGATATCCAGTTGTAAGGAAGGAGATATTACAGTGTTAAAAGAGTCAATGAAATGCAGCCTTCCATAATCCCAGATATGTTGTGTAACAACCGACAATGATGTTTATGTGTTTGTTTGATTTGTGGCCATGAAGTGTGTCTCTCCTTGCCTGCACCCCAATATGCAGGGTGATGTAACCCTGTTGTTAGGGACTACCACCTGTATGCCCCTCTACTGACTTACACAGACACACCTACACACACACACACACACACACACACACACACACACACACACACACACATACACTATAAACACTGTTTGCTTGGGTCTCTGTTGATAGGTATGGAGAGGTTGTGTTCAGTCTTGTCAGGTTAAATTATTATGGATCAGGTGGTCAGTTGTAGAAGCTATGGTGCCAAAAATCACAGCAGGCATTCCATGTAGCCCAACCTCGTCCACACACACACGCACACAAACACGTACACACACACGCACACACACACACTATTTATGGTCGTCAGATGCAAATGGGCTCACTCATGTGCACAGAAAAGCGACATGCGCACACACAAACACACATATGGTGCACAGTCTTTATCTCATCTATTCTGGACAGCCTCCAGAAGCAGAGTGCACAACTCTCTGGCACTAATGCTTATCTGCATCGTTCTGCATCTAGATGAAGACACACATACAAGCACACACGTGCATACACACACACACGCACATAAATAATCCCCCCCCTTCCAATTATCTCATTCACAGATAGGCTGGGACTCAATCCAAGCTGTCAAGCGAGTGGAACAGAAATCAATACATTGATTATGGAGATAAATCCCTGAAGAGTATATGGAAGCCATGCGGCATATTCTGGCCATCCAATCTCATAATTAATAAACCTGAAAGAGATTGTGTAAACAACAATAACACCAGTAAAATGGTCTTGATTGGGGAGTGTTTGTGTGTGTGTGGGGGTGGGGGGGGCTTTAACAGGCAGCGCTCCTGGGCTCATTACAGCCCTGGTCTGAGGAGCACAAGGGTCAGCCTGATCCAAACACACACTGACAAGTGTAAATGGGATTCTGCTGTCTGGCTCAACACCTTCCCCCAGACACACACACACACACACACCTTTTATTAAATACAACCCCCTCCGCCCCTAACACACACACACACACACACACACACCTATATACATAAAGCTAAATCTCCTAAAGCCACAAACGTGTCCCTACAGACACTGCCTGTATAAAGCAATAAAGCTAAGAGCAAAATGAATCAATAAAACTGATTCTATGGCTTCTGACTTAACCCTCATCCATCACCTACGCCTCCCAACTCAAATCCTGCTCCCTTGCTTTCGGTAAACACACACAAGTACACGCACGCACACACGCACGCACACACGCACGCACGCACACACACACACAGCTACGGCATCCGGTTACTATCCAAACTCATTTTGCGCTGACAAAAGGCTGGCAGCTACACTTTTAGCCTGAAGGAGGGGGCCCCCACTTTCTGCGTTCACTCAATAAAACCTCCATTGACCATTACTCATCTGTGACCCCAGGAGTGCTCACGCATACCTTTGCTCTGAACATAGAGTACACACACACACACACACATCTACAACATATAGACCCACAACACCGTGTGGCGGGAGAAAGGAGAGGCTTGGCTTGCACGATCACCTTGATAAATCACCTCATAGAAGAGACCGGAGAAAAGGATACTCTCCATTGTTGAGCTACCGCTCTGTGGAGACCCCCCTATCTGTCTGCATGACCCCACACACACACACACACACACACACACACACAGACACACAGCCCCATACACGCATCGCGACACAAACACAAGCCAGCCAGTGACCCGGGAATAAATGACATGAGGCCTTTCCAGTCAATATGCTTAAAATGCATTACAGCATTAGTGTGTTGTAAAACACGGGGAGATGCTCCAGCTGCAATGGCCACACACACACACACACACACACACGCACACACACGCACACACACGCACACACACACACACGCACACACACACGCACACACACACGCGCAAACACAACGTGTAAGACAAACATGCTCTTGAGCAGAAGGTATAGGCCTGTATTGTGAAAGGCCATTCATGTAGAAGGAAACCGCGAAATGTTTCCTGTTCCCCCACCCCCCATTCCCTATCCCCGCTTAGCGTGGAATCAGCATTTGTGCTTGTGAGCCCCACCCCCCTTAAATACATCGGACCGTGGAGAGAGAAGGGGGGGAATTATTTTTATTTATTTTATTTTAAATGAAAAAGGGTGAAATTAAATATGAAATGCATGAAATATGCAGCGGGCTTCCGCTATGCTGGTGCCGTCTCTGACACGGGCTCTCTCGCCTGTGTTCCCTCTGCATGTTTTATTCAGGCCTGCTATTCTAAAAGCTGAAGTAGAACAATCTATTTCCCCCCTCGCACTCCTCACTTCTGATTTACAGATGAATATTTCAGAGGGATGTCAGGAGAGAGAGAGAGGGAGGGAGAGAGGGAGAGAGAGAGAGAGAGAGAGAGCGAGAGGGGGAGAGAGGGGGGGAGAGAGGGGGGGAAGAGAGAGAGATGCTAACTTTGCTCTGAGGGCCCGGCGTCTGCACACTCCCTCCCGTTCTTTCAAGGCAGCTACTATCAGGCCTATCCTCATGCAAGACGCACTTAAAGAGCGTGATTGCTTCATTTTCTACTTGATTTAACAGTGTGAAGTGTGTGTGTGTGCGTGTGTGTGTGTGTGAGAGGAGGAAAAGGAGGTGGAAAGGCACAGCACCCATAGGGAACCATCGATGTACAGACAGAACTGTCTGGAGCAGTAAAATAAACTAAACACCTCAATATATCTCATGGTTATGTTATGGGACGTCATAAAGGATGGCTTTTACACACTCATGTAGACTCATTCAACACTTACAATGAAGACTGGAACTTAAACACGACTTGGAGTTCACATACAGCCTAAAAGATTCACGGGCAGGTTTTGACATATACGCGCGTATGCAAAAGGTGAAAACAAACATCAGCTGTCAGGCAAGTTAAGTTATAGACACATGTGAAAGGCACACATCTGCTCCTGGCCTTTCTCAGTCCCCCGATGCCTATTTATACCTGACCGGAGTGCCAGTCACTCAGTCACACAAACACACACAGGGAAAGCATTACAGGCAAGGCTATTGTTCTCGGTCACTCATAGCAAAGTCATGCATATCTCTTCACTCCAGCAAAGGAAAAGAAAAGGACACGCGCGCTCAAAAATACCAATGTCAGTCAGTCAGACAGAGACTACCCTCCCCACACACACACACACACAGCACAGACGCCACTAAGCGAGCTGTTTTTTTTGGGGGGTTACTTACAGTCTCTCCGTGTTGCGGGGTATATTCCTCGGCATGGTTCTGATGCCCAGTCCATGGCAGTCTACGGTGGTGCCGCTGCAGGTACAAAGGGCAGGGCAGGCTCCAGCGGAGCCCACAGCCAGGGCAAAGAGAACCATCAGGCACACATAGAGTGGTTGCCCCACCAGCCTGCCCGCAAAACAGCTTCCTCTAATGGACATGATCACCGACACTACAGCCTGCGAATAGCCAGATAATACTGCCTCTGTTCACAGTCCAACAGTTCTGCACTTCAGCTCCCGTGAATCACTGTGGATTTATGGAGGACCTATGGAAGGGGGATATTTAAATCTACGAAATCAACCACTCAGAATAACTATTATCTTCTTGGCAGTGAAGCAAATTCCTCTTTTCCCTTCTGGACGAGTGATTCTGTAGCTGTGATGTATCCTCTACTGGTAATGAATTCTGGCAGGGGGTGGAAGAAAGAAAAAACACACACTCTTTTTCTCTTATTTTCTCCTTGCAAACTCTCCTCTTCTCTTCTCTTTGTGGAGTTGCTGCGCTCTGTTCTGCACACGTCTGTCTCTCTCTCTCTCTCTCTCTCTCTCTCTCTCTCTCTGTGTGTGTGTGCAATGTGCTCCTCTCTCAGAGTCCTGCTCCGCTCTGCTAGCCTGAAGACATGAGGAACAGGGAAAGAAAAAAAGCCTCCCTCTCTCTCTCTACACACACACACCAGTCATCCATCACAAGGATCTACAAATAGCAGACCCCCCCCCCCCACCCTGACTCCACCCACCCACCCACCCTCCTCTCCTCCCCCACCCCCCAGCAAGAACCCTGCATGAACTCCCTATCATTGTAGATCTCTCTCTCCCCCCTCTCTCTCTCTCTCTCTCACACTCACACACACTCACACTCACACAGAGTTTATTCAATTGACAATCTAAATCTGTCTATAATATTTTCCTTTCTTTCTTTCTTCCATGTTTGCCTCCAGGCGATACCCACCCTCCCCTGCCCCCAATGGGAGACCTAACATGCATGACGCTGCCTAACCTTATAGGGAGAGACTTTATGGGAGTCTGTGTGTGTGTGCGCGCGTGTGTTCGTGTGTAAATAAGGAGGCTCCTCTGGGAAAGAGAGGAATCAACACCTCACCCCTCAGAGGCGATATGATGGAACAAATAATCTGGGAGTGTGAGACTTCTCTGTGGAGCCCGGCGCATGGCCACACAGGCACAGCAGAACATAAAGCCTGCTATTGGCCACACGCACAGCAGAACCTCTATGGTGTGACATCATACACAGTATCACTAAGAACAGTGTTCCCTGCTAGGCACACATATTGCAGACACGCCACTGGTAAAATATATATGGTCGGCCAATGTGTTAGATATTAATGTGCACTAACATACAAACTTACCACACATGTAGTGTTTGTGGCTGTTATAGGAGAGAAATGCTATTGTTAAGTAGTTTAATTTCTGGTGTCTGACAACACAAATCAATCTGCTTGACCATCAAAATATTTATCTTCTGACCATTACTTAGAGTAAAGGGATGCTTAGCTATAAAGCAAACATATGTGTTGACATTTTGAAGGAGCTGCAAATGCTAACCACGTAGCACAACCCATAAACAAACTGTTTACTCGTGCTGCTTGACCGGGAATGTCTTCAAAAGGTCAAATGTGCAAAAGAAAATATTCCTCATTTTACGAGTGCACCACAATATGCAGCTATAGTTTTAAACTCTGGCTACAGGCTAGACTAGGCTAGACTAGGCTAAGGCTAAGGCAGGTTTCCTCAACAGAGGTTCTCTGGCTGTATTGAGATTGAGGACTCCCAACATAAAGATCACCTTGGGACAATCTCCTCGGTTGACAGGACAGTACATAGTCAAAGAGAGCCTACTGGCAAGCTGCACAAGTGTGTACTCTCTCTTTCCTCCCCATATACATGTATACATGCATGTGTACACGCACACACATACACACACACCTACCTCAGTGATAGCTCCATCTGGCCCAGTAAAAGTGTCAGTGCAGCATAGAGCTCACATGCATGTCTAATTAAAGAGGAGACAATAGTGTTTAGTGGTAATAAGGGGTGGGTGATGCAGACCCCCGCCCCTCCCCCTTATTTTAGAGTTGTGATAGGAAATGCACACAGATTTCCAAACTTCAAGAGTTAATCTGCCACTCATAACAGTGTGGTACAGCATGGTAACAATTTACAATTAGTCTGTGAGAGAAGAATTGGCAAATCAGGATAACTCATTAAAATGGATTTACATTAGGAAGCTCAATGTAAAAGGGACTATACAGCAATTACATAATTAACATGGCTGTTTCCTGTTTTCTGTCATTAGATGCCAGCAGCAAGTCTATTTCTGAAGTGGAGAAAACATTCTAATCAGAGATGACATCCATAGGTAATGTCAGGAACAACTCTGATTGGTTGACTAAAGTAAATACTTAAATTACCATTCCCTAATCCATCAGTCAAAAATGTACAAACCTGAATGCAGAAACCCCAAAATGTGTTTCATTCAATGTAGTAGGCTATAATATCAACCAAAAAATATCTTGTAAATACAATAATACCCACACAATGAAAAAGTGCTTATTACTTAAAGCGCAATATCTGCCATACTAGAAATAAATAACAGTCACTATAGAGGAGTCAAAATCAATAGCTAACCAATCAGATACTTATTTTTAAAAGGCACCCACCCACACACACATATTTATGTATTCATACACTCTATATTAATTCATGTGGGTTTGTGTGCAGCAGTTAATTCATAGTTGATTACAGCTGTATGCCACTTGTTTTACAGTATAAGCCCCTCCTGGATGCAAGAATGTCAAGTAAAACCGCCTTGACTTAAATTTGACTGGAGAACAATACTTTTTTTCTCCATGGAAGCTGCATGTTGTCGTGTATTTACAGAACATGAGAAAGAGCAGGCCCTTGCTAACAGATGTGTACAACATATACTTACAATACCAAACATGCATTGACATGGACACCATAATGACACACAAGGGCATTCCTACCATTGCACAGAATGGCCATTGCTTTGCTATTTGCACTTACAGTATAGCTCCCACTCACCCATGACACCATGTATGCATTCATTTAGCAGGAAACACAGCAGTCAATTTTATTGGTCAGAATCCCATTTGTTTTTAATAGTCCATTATTATTATTTCATACATTTAGGTCTTTGGCAGGTTTTATTTGGCATACAAACTATTTTGTTACATCCATTTCAATTGTTATTCTATATCACTTCAATGTCTACATTGGCATCAAACCTAAAACTTTACAAGTTCACATTGCTGCTGAAGGGTACTGCACATAGGCCTACATGCAAGCTTTAAATATTGTTTCAAATAATCTTCAGATTTGACAGAGGTAATATTTTTCAGTAAAGTTTTAAATATGTACCTTGTGTCTTGGTTTGTGTTACAATATAGCCTAGTTCGTTATACAATATAGTCTAATAATATGATTAAATAAATGTTTTGTTTTATAAATAAATCAACTGTGGAATTATTACCCCTTCTCGATTAAAACACATACACAAGTCACAATCCTTAAGGTTTCTTGAACAGTTGGAGCGAACTGAGTCTTTTCCATTTTACAGCGCAGTATTTGCAATTAAACAGCCCCACCGTGTGGTTGAAGAATTAAGTGCATCGTTACAACTCTGCAGCGAGAATCATTAGCAATTTAAAGAACTAGGCGTGATTGTTTGACTAATTGTCTTTTAATGAAATGTAAATGTACAGCTTTGCTTAAGATTGGCATCAACCCACATTAATTGTAGCTTAATATAGCCACTGCAAAACAATATTCAGATGCAAGTTCAGCAGATCAAAGCAAAATAAATGTCTGAATCGATACCATTATACTATTCAGTTGATGATTACAGAGCATTTGTTTGTGATGTGTTGTGCTGCCAGCGAAACACATTCTTTTATATACCACTGCAACAAATAATTATTTTAAAGAATTGATGGCAGATGTTGAATTGATACTAGTAAAATAGGCTTGATATTCTGATGTCAACAGAAAAATAAAACACACAAACACACAAAAGGCTAAAGCATTATATTTGAATATTATATAAAGAATAATCTAAAACTGACCTGAGAAAGAGAAATTCTGTAAATGTGGTAATTTTTTCACAGATCAATGTAATGTGTAACAGTCATTTTAAATAGATGCAACTATCACAGCTTTAAATGTTTAGCTGAATTAAGTAGGCTACATGTGCAAGAGTGTATTCATGTAGCCTAATGGTCTAAATTGTGTTTCAGCACTATTTTCTCAATTAACATATTTAAGCAAAAACTAATCTAATCAAAATACGCTATAGACGGCACTTCAATAACAATTTTAAAATAAATAAAATAACCATACTGCAAGACATTATACTTATAAGGCACTCAACATATGTTCCGTGGTCAGTCAACTAAACCAGTGCAGTCTAAAGGCATACACAACTAAAGTGCTGATATTCAATTATATTAATAAAATGTAAATGTATTTGTAATGTATTTTAAATCCAATCTAGATTATTTACAATAACCGACACCAAACTACATATGCTATAAGTAATATACCATCAACTCAATAAAAAAGTAGCCGTTACAAAATCAGGATACCTTGAAAATAAAAACAAAACCTTTAAAATATTGTTCAATCTTAATGAATTATACATGTGCAAGTATAATGCATGTATTTGCATTTTAAGGGAATAAAAGCAATAACTGTAGATATCAATACAGAAAACAGACTAGCGGTTTCATTATTCGATATAAAGTAACATGCTCTATATCTATATTTATCTGCCAGTAACAATACCATTGGAATTTCCAAGTGGATAATCAAAAGCTTATCACACCATTCTTTGCCCCAACCCCTGTAGCCATCCACACTTCTGGTGACAGTTGTGATTTAAATAAATGGTGCGTGAGGACCTTGTGTTTTTCCGCTGATGAACAGGTGTAGGGCGGGTGGG
>JAODUK010000007.1:3082447-3140904 GCA_027564635.1 Typhlichthys eigenmanni
CAGTCCGAGTACGAGGCGACCCTCTCCCTACACTGGGCTTGTAGACTGGTCTCCGTCTGCGGCCCAGGCTAAGCGTGAGTACGAGCCATTGTGTGTTCGGGCGGGGAGCGTACTCGGACCATAATAGCTGGTTGGGGATTACGCCCTCACCGCTGTCCTCGGCTGAATTATGCACACAGCTTGTCTGTGTGCTTCGTGATATATGGTATCGTACTGGCCTATGCATCCTTGTGCCTAGGTGGCAGGCTAAAAGGCGGAAGGCGACGGAGTTGCCTGAGACGTGTGGATAGATGGACGACGCTGAACAACAGCCCAATGGACTTGTTTTAGACATTCTATGTTGTTTGTTGTAGGTCGCCTTTAATAAAATGTACCCCTTTTTGTAACTGCTTTCAGCCTCCGCCTCCCTTCGGGTAACTGTTTTTGTACTGCTCTCCCCCGAGTAACGAGCCTGCTATATTTGCCTTACCTCGAGTTCCTAGGGCTCGTAGTTTTACCTAGGTGGCGTAGTCGGACGGATAAAGTTTATTAAATCACCCACGCCACACATACACACACTGTGAGGTATTTGGGTCATTATTTAATGGATAGTTATATAGGTAGGCCTATTTCAGTGTTTATGTATAGGTAATGGTAGAAACATTCTTTTTTCATCCATTATCATTTGTAAAGTTTCACATATAGAAGTGGCATGAACATAATCAGCACTGCCAACAGCAGTGACATTGTAGATGACTAGGTAAAACAGAGACACATCTGATGGTAGGTCTAATGCAAATCCCATTTTTGAGAGTTAGATTAATCATATGTAAATGCTTATTTTGACAGTTTTACAAGCCCATTAAGAGCGTTGAGCTTTTTCCTGAGATAATTTATACTGAATCAGAAATTATTTTACAGTAGCCTATGTGACAGTAACAAGACAATAGCTGACGGAATAGCCTGAATCGCCAAAATAACCATACATGAGGTAATACCTTTCAGCAAACAGAAGAGGGCAGCAGACAGCAAGGACAAAGCAGACCGTGTTTGCTAGTGGAGACTAACTCATTGTGCAGTATAATACGTTTTTTATTTTTTTAGTGTATTAACAAGGAAGCAGGTATAGTCATAACAGGACACAGATTAATTATGATTGCACAATAGGTGGACAAGGACAAGGAAAAAGACTGTTGATTGTTGAACTGGTTCAAACCCCCCTCCCTTCCGGACTTCAACGCGTTGCCAAGGCTGTGATAGATCGTTTTGTGTTTTGCGGTCTGCACCGCTTTATATTGTTCATATAATATGGACTCTATAGAGCAAGAGCCAGATTATGTTTGACAAGATTATTAGATATTTTACATAAAAGTGTATTCGATCAATTGCTGACTCCACCATTAAGAGAAAAGGCCTAATCCGTGTGAGAAAACATTGACTAAGCAAGACAGTTTAACCCCTACATCACTAGGCCAGATGTGTATATAACTTTAATATACACGTCTGGCCTATGGAGGCCAGACTATCTTCTCTCATACATGTCTAGTTACAATTAATATTATCAATAGTAACTAGACATATATATGAAAAAATAACCATAACTCCACAAGTTGGGGGAGTGGGGGGAAGTTACGTGCACGACCCACTTAGGGATGAACAGGCTTTAATTTCACATTGTTTTGTAATGCACGTCAAATGAAACAGGGTTACTTTGATGCACTAACAGTAGCCTACATCATCTATAACATGGATTTCCATGTTAGGTTGACAGCATTAGTAAAAATTGTTGATGACCTTAGATGGAACATGGATATGAAGAAACAATCAATATTAGTGCTACTTGACTACTACTAAGTGCAGCTTTTGATACAGTAGAAGAGTAGATCACTCAATTCTTCAAGACTGCACAATCTGATTGGCCTCTCAGGCATAACTGGTTCAGATGACATCTTACCGATAGATACTTTTTTGTGAGTTCAGAACATTTTCTACAGCTCAATCAGGACCAAACAGAAGTACTGGTCATTGGTTCTGAAACTCAGAGAGAGAAACTCAAAGTCAAACTTCGAGCACTGGCATTGGCTTTATGTAGACGCTGTGCTTTGTTATGGGTGTTAGATGAGCCTTGACAAATAAATGTGAACAGTAACACTGTAACAAATGCACATTTCAAAAGATGAAGTGTTATATATGTAGCCTATTGGCACACCGGAGGGGCAAGTATTATTAAAGCACTCATTCCTGTTAACAGTTAGTTAACTGTTAACAGGTAGTCGGTACTCACAGTAATAGTGCCCAGCGTTAGACTGCCCAGCCAAACTGCACAGTTAGAGCAGCTTGGCTGGGACAGAGTCTGGTTGATATCAGTCTTGACCGCGCTGAGGTTGGCCTGCAGGAGGCCAATGCTGGACTGCAGCTGGATCAGGGAGGAGTTCAGCCCTTTCAGGTCATTACTGGTGTTGAAAACCTCTGCTCATAAACCCAAGCAATGAAACACAAGCATTAGGGTGTGAAGTGAACTAGATCCTGGGTTTATCTGTACTCACCAACACATTACTACAAATAACGATTTATTTTTAGTATTTGTGGGGCATTGCATTTTGTGCAAGCGTGCTCCACAGATCAATGTCTCCTTATTCTAATTCAAACACAGATGGTTTAACTTTTGCTGGGATTGTTATGTCTGTGTATATAACTCTTATGGAAACACCCTGCCCCATTAAAACACATTGAATAATGAAACTAGTGCTTACACAGTACCACTCCTATATGTAAGCATGGTATAATGTACAATACCTTGGGATATTATACGAACTTCGGCCAGGGCAGGATTCAGGAACCTACTTAAGCTGTTTTGGATTTCTGCACCCAACTGAGGACCAATGTCTGACGCACACAAAGACACATAATAACCGTGAAATATAACTTTAAATAAATATAATCAAGGTAACTAAGGTACTAACAGTTTTAACAAGTGTCTGATAAGTGGCTGATACTCACTGTTTAGATTATTTGTGACCTCCTGTATGGTCTCATTGCTCTCATTCACTATGTGGTCAATTTGCTGGGAGATAAGAGAGTAAATTGATTAATTGATCTAATTACACGCCACAGTTTTGTAAACAAAGGCTGTTTTCCATTGTATCTTGAGATGGATGTATTTACACAAGGTCGGCCTTAAATCAGTGATTAACGAGAATCTTTAGGGGCCTATACGCAACACACACACACGCAATAGCTTCCAACTTCCATTACACACTGATAACATGAATGGGCACTGACAATGTTATTGATTAAACAATTAAAGCGAAAAGGCCACATCACATTATCAATCATCCCACAAACGTATAAATAATGGCATATTGTCACAATAAAGTTGTTTACCTGTATTTTTACGTCTCTACCTACCGACATTTAGGCTAACCCGTTTATATATATATATATATATATATATATATATATATATATATATATATTTATTTTTTAACATTAATTTATCATTGTGTATCTTCTAATATCTAAATAATTACGTTTGGCAAAACAATCAAAATCAATCAAAATGAATGTAATGATAATGATGACCAGTGTGTTAACGTCAATCTATGTCAAGGTAAGGGAACTTTACAATACCTGAGGCACAGCAGTGAGGTATGTGTAGATGTTGTTTAAAGTTGTGTTGAGCTCTGCTTCACTGTTGTCCACACTCATTTTAAGAGCCTTGTTACTTCTGAACATGCAGATGTTTCCTGCACTGAACACACATGCACACATACACTGTGTCACAATTCATTTGTACTTTACCAAAGAATGACATAGTCTTGTTACACTAATAATAATCATTATATGTATTAGTATTAGTATTCTTTGGGATGCTATTTATTTCATTGTGAAATGGTCTTCAGGAGCCTTTTAACACTATATACTATGATTAAATCATACAGCCGCTGAAAAAAACTAACATGCCACCGCAGCAGTTTCTCAGATTTTACTATTTCTAAGTTTTGATCTGCTAGTTACATGTAATATATGTATGTTTAGATTCTATTGATAGACTTTTTCTATTTATGTTTATTTATTTATGTTTTTACCTTTAAAGTTATACTATTTCATTTTAAATGATGTGCAGGGGTCTCTTAATTCTTTCCGCGGATGTATGCAGGCTACCAAAGACATCTGACTAGTATTGTCTAGTATTTTGTTACTATTGTACCTGGGAAGGTTTTGTAATATAATCTGTATTATTGACCCTAATTGACTCGGATCTGTATTGGGAATGAAATGGCCTCTGTTACTGCAATACATTTTCCCTTACAGTACATATTTTTCTTCAAATCATATCATAGCACACACACACACACACACACACAAACACGTGCAGTATCTCTGCTGGTTAATGTGCTTTTACAAGACATCATCCCAACTATTGAAGACACAGACTTACAGGATAATGACTGTGGTGACGAACGTGAGCAGGTACAGTATTCTTCTGCTACAGTGAGTGGAGGATGTCTGCTTCTGGTGCATATTACCGCCACAGTTACCACAGCAACGGCAGCACGCCAGGAAGAATCCCACTAGAGGCATCAGCACAATGTAGAGGATTCCTATGGCCACGCAGACCAGGAAACCAATCTGATACTTCAGAACCTAGACACACACACACACACACACACACACACATGCAAGCGTACAGACACACACACGAACAAAGGAGGCTTATTATTCGGGGACTTTTCATCTCATACACTATTAGTTTCAAGTACGGTAACAAGAAACGTATCTATCGGCTCAATATTTCAGTGAATTTAGTAAATAAAGAAAAAGGTAACAATGAGCCCCACAATCAAGGTAATTTAGCATGTTATGGTTTATGCAACATAACATTTTAATTATCTTACTGCAGTGATGGTGTCTGGCTGCATCTGGTTGTTTTCCATTACTGTCATGATAATATCTAAAATGAAGGAAAAAAGGAAATACACAGTTTGTTGGCAGTTTGGTAATATATTTTCCTCCATATTAATTCAGAAAACACAGCCCATTGGATTTGTAAATTAAAAAGTTCAGCAATCTGGCTTTACAGAGTTGGTGCTCACTGAATATTTTCTCAATAACGCCGACGATTGTTTTCATTTAGCTCTCTTTTATATACTTTAGCTACAATATTATAGTTCTGTCGTCTTATAAATATCCATGGATTATAAGAATACTTGTACTTTTCTAGTTTTATTGATCTAGTTTAATCAAATATGCATATGTTTCAATGTTGTAATTGCATATACCTTCATACATTTTTTAATATAGGTATTTGTAGGCTATAATTTGTAGAATTGTATGTACTGTATATACCTGCAGCCAAAACAAACTGTGTTCCTAACACTGTCAAAGAGGAAATCACAAACCAGCACCTAATAAGCACCGGTGCTTATCAGGTGACCAGGCCAGTTTTCAAAGAGAAACCTATTGTTAAAGCAATTGTTCACAAAACACAGCCAAAAAAGGTGAAAGGTAATAGGAGATGTGTGGCCAGATAAGCTTCTTGTTCCCCGTTTTTCTCTATCTACATCTTTCCTGGTTCTACTTTGTAATGTAAAATCATATATTTATGATTAGCAATATGAATTAGCAAATTAATAGCAATTATAAGATAATAGCCTACAATGTTTGTCAAATTCAGATACATCTTTGGTCTGCTAGCTGCCTGTTCTGTGGGCGCACTGAAAAATGTCTCTACACCCATGGCACTAAATTATAACTTGCAGTAAGAAACATGAATGAGGTCCAACTGGCCCACTCTTATGGGTGAAGTTCCTGGACAACAGCCTATATGTCAGATGGCTATCTAACATATTCTGATCAAAATACTGGATGTTACCAATCTGGATGTGTCTGGTGTATTACGTGTAGACAATAAAGGAGAAAGAGCGTAAGAGAACTGACTCAAGTTTTGCTTAGTGCAGGAAGGGAAGCTCTGAACAACAAACATTGGTGTAACTGCAGTTTTGAAGAAGTGGTTTTTAAAGATAAAGAAAGGTGAACCCATACAACAATGTATTATGCTATGATTACAAGAGAATCAATGGTTTCATTACTTATTGCTGACAAAACCAGTACGAAAGAGTTTTCAATTACTTTCAACTGAGCACCGAATCTGTACATAATGTTTGTCCAGGTGCCCATTGTTGTCATTGTTTGCTAAATTAACTCAATACCGCACAGAAAATTGGTCAGGCATTACGAATAATTGTTTTGTAGGCTATTTATGAAGGCAAATAATTGGCTAAGATAAGAGGGCTGGCTAGGACACATCCACTGGTTAACACTACAGTGCTGTTTTGTTAAATATTACTCTCAAGCCTGAATGAAAAACTAGGATTTTCCAAACATCTTAATTAAGGAAAGTTAAAGATTAGGCAGACAAATCATTCCCACAACTTGCTCACTGACAAAGTTAATTATCATAATTAGCAGGCTACTATCCCATTCTTTGGGGAAAAAAGTCAGAGAAATAAAATCCAGCACTTACAGTAAATACCAAAGCATTTTAGGGTGTAGGCCAACAGTCTACAATGTATTGTCGCTGTGAGACTGTAAAATATCTGATAGTTAACAGATGAGCCCTTGAAAATAAGATGAATTATATAATCGTGGAATTTGTACTTGGAAGTAAAAACTATATTTGTACCGAAACACATAACTTTATGGATGAACAAGTAGAATGCGTTTCTCACCAGTAAACTTTATGAGATGTTTATTTATTCCATGGGATAAATTACATATCATAAAAGAAAAGGAAGAAAAAAAACTATATATATATATAGTTTTTTTTTATACTGTATAATACAATATACATGGTATATAGCATAAGTAGCAGTATTTTTTTAAATACATGTATTTATATTCAAATGAATCAGAAGAACATACTAAAATGTTTATGAGATATCTTTTGTTGAATAACAATAATAAAATTGCAATATAACACTTTATTGGTCCTGAGGGGAAATTCAGGTAAAGGATTTGAAGATGCTTAACAGGACTTTGACCCTTCTTTTACAAATGTTCATATTTTGTATGTGAATAGAGTAAAGCATTAAAACTAATTATTATCATACACATAGCTAAACATTTAAAATGTCCCATCTGCTTGCAGTATTTCTAGCGATGCAGGCCATTAAGGCAATATTAGCCTACAGAGGCAGGATAGAAGACTGACCTTGAGGAAAGGGTCTTGGCTGGACGATGTTGAGGAAAGAGTGAACCAGGCCCGTCATGAAGCCCACATCAGTGGCTGGGCTGTTCTGGTACTGCGGCTGGGAGATGTTTTGATGGTCCCTTCCAGCCTGACAGGCCACCTGGACAGAGGTGGACTGGGCCAAGCTGAAGGCCATGAGCAACGCTCCCAATGTGGCTCTGAATATTGCTGCATTGTCCTGCCATCCACACCCCCTTCTATTCTCACAGAGTCCCATGACGGAATGCAGGCTAGCAGGCGATGTTCACCACATGTCGCTAGCTTTCCATTGGCTAGTGTGTTAGCAAAAATATACCACCTGACACATAATAACAGATACAGTAGACACAATTAGACTACTTAGCATACACTTAGAGTGAGAGTACAATTCCAAGAATGGGGTATGCATATTGCTCAGGGATGTCTATAGGCCAGGCTGGTTGGGGATGGATGGCCATGACCTTTAGTGTGGGACGTAACCACCCTATCCATAGCCTATCCTCCCTGCGGACAGCATAATACATTATTCCGTTGAAAGAAAAGAACAAATGAAAAACACATCTTGCATGGAGTGTGAATCACTAAACTGTTGCTGACACAACAGGAAACAATACTGTGTTTTGTAAATGTGAACAAGTAAATGTCAAAGCTATAGTATTCTCAATTTCTATGAACAACCAGCTCCCTTAACTGACAATATTGTCAAATTTTCATTGTCATGTTTTGTTTATCTATAGAAATACATAAGCATCTGTCAACAATACGCCTTAGCTTAGACTAACAGAATCAATATTGATTTAATATTTTAGGTAAAAAAGGCTAGAGAAAATACATTATTTCAACATATACTGTGTATATAATATATATAATATTATTATAATAGATTAGGAGCCATTATTCCTCCATTAGTCACGTAATCGTCTGTGGTGTAAACACTAAAGTGCTGCTCCTCAAAACATTATCACTGTTTTACCAGACCAGGCAGTAAGCTGACTCACCATAGTTTCTGCCAGCATGAAACTGACCTACAAAACATAAAAGTCAAACTATTCTTATTACACTTTTATTATATTATCTGTCTTAGTCAATAACGCTAAGCAAATACTTGATTATATTGAATCAACTTGTACATAATACTTCTTTGCATGTTGAAGACAGCTGTCTAAAACAGAGCAGCATTCTTTGGAGACAGTTGGAAGACATGTTTGATATATTGTGACTACGGGTAATATTAATTTCCCTCTAGGTACACACAGAATAGATACTACAGAATATAAAGACTCAGAATTACCAAATGGAGAGAAACAACAACAACAAAACTAAAAAACAACAAAACTAAACAACAACAACAACAAAACTAAAAAACAACAAAACTAAACAACAACAACAACAAAACTAAAATATGAAAAAGAAAACAGATGGAACATGGAACATGAAAACTAGAAGCAGAATGGACATGAAAAGAACAGACTGAAGAAGATAGCAGATGGGAGCGACACGTTACCTTTTCTGTCTTCAGTGTTTCAGTGAAGCTGTTAACCAGCATGAAGGTGAACTACACTGGAAAGTAAACGCTCTCCTCTCCGTCTCCCTGTCCACACACAACTGTGATTGTTTAGCCCCAAAACCTGATAGGCTCCCGTTCCTGTTAAAAGTTGTCTGTCTCCGTGGCTGGAGAAATTCAAGTACTAAAAATAGAGGGAGGGAATTTGGGAATGTGAATAGAGAGAGAGAGAGAGAGAGAGAGAGAGAGAGAGAGAGAGAGAGAGAGAGAGAGAGAGAGAGAGAGAGAGAGAGAGAGCGAGCGAGAGAGAGAAAGGGGGAGGGAAACAAGGATAGAGGAACTAGTGGGAGGGTGGCAACAAAGCAAATAATTGAAGAACATGAAAGTGGGTTTTCAATTTGAAGTGTGTTTGTTAACAGGGGTGTGGTGAACCGCACAAAAGCAGATACATTGTAACAATCTATAACTTTGATAGGGAGAAGGAGGAGGTCATAAAGACGATTTCAGGAAGCACTCAAGTGAGGTCAATGTTGACAGTAAATCTAGAGGAACCATGACTTAACTCGTTATATTACTGACGGCAGAGCACTTGTTAGCATATACATACAGCATATAAACAACTGACAAGAATGTGAAAAGCATTCACACAGAAGGCTTGGCTGTGTGAGTATGCTGCTATAGCTACATGCTCAAACACATAACAGCACAGCCCAAATAGATCTATAGTCTCTCAACTTGAGTCCATTTACATTTTCCACAGTCTATAGGAAATTAAGGTAGTCTGTTCTGGTCAATGCGACATCATTCTCTTATTGATATTTGCCTATTTATTTTCATAATGGTAACATTTTAAGCTAAAGGATGTAACATTCCCTTTCAGAAAAAGTCCCTTTATATTTCCTATATAGAACATCAAAATAATCATTTCTGTTTACTGCCCTGACATTGAATGTTCTCATTGATATTTGCATAATGGGAAAATATTTACATACACTTTCCCTTTCTAAATACTGGTGGTTTCTTTTGCAAAGTGCACAATAAAATATCAGCTTGTTTATCTCAGCAAGGCACACTAATACACACATTTGTACCTGGACCTTTAGTGTGTCAAAACAAAAAGTGGTGCATGCCTAAAATTGACCATCCTGCATTGCCTTCAATACAACAAGAATACTATCGTGTGTTCAGGTGTGTGTGTTAACATATTAGTTATCAACCACATTAGGAGAGCAGCTGGCATACTGCTCGAAGCACTGGTGAAATAAAATGTCTTTCCGATGACTGTGGTTCAGATTGCTGCTGTAAGGATGGAGGTTTTCATAAATCAAGACACACATACACACACACTCAACATTTAATCCAAAACACATTATCTCTTGCATAAGCATCATTGCTCAACTTCAAGAACTACATCCTGTATTGGTACAATACATCTGTACAGCTTGTCTGACTCATAGAACACACGCTATTGTGTGATGTTCACCACCAACTGACACACAATGACAGAAACAGTAGACACAATTAGACTATAGCACATACACCTTTATTCGAAGCAACATAGTGAGAGTACAATTCCAAGTATCAAGGAGATTGTGTAAGACATATTGCTCAGGGATGATAGGTAGGCAGGCTTGTTGGGAATGGAACCCATTACCTTTAGTGTGGGAGGTAACCACCCTTAACAACCTATCCTCCCTGTAGACAGCATAATGGCGATGGATGTTATTCAGTTGAAAGAAAAATAAGAAATGAAAAACACCCTGCATAGTGTGAATCACTGTGGAAAACATGTAAGCAGAGCACCATCTTGATAGTTACCATATAGCTAGTTGTGTTGTTCTTATTACCATTCATGTCATTATCTAGTTAGTATTGATTGTTGATTAAGACTTAAATGTCTTACCTAGGTCCCCAAACATTCCAAACTGTTGAAAACAGGATAACGGAGGCTTAAATAATGCAGATGATTTAGTGGTTCAGTGAAAATTCATCTTTATTGATACCAACCATGAATCATCAATGACAGAAACTAGGCAAAATATATATATATATATATATCTCAAATTACCCATATATTGAGGTGCTATGGGAGACAGCTATGGGGCACTGTCACCGTTTCAATTGATACAGAGGAAGGGGGCTCAGGGTGTTTGTAATGTTAACATTATAGGTGCCTGTCTGTCAGCCTGCTGAACTGCTGGACCAGAAAGGTTGAATAGGGGCTCTAAAAACAATGACATGTTTGAAACACAACACATTACATCTCAATGTGAATATACAAGACAGCATTTCTGTAAAATTGCGGCAGCGCTCCGGGAGACCCCTTGTGGTGAGATCTGCCAATGACTATCCACACCAGAATATTGAGTGTACAAGATTAGGGTCCTACGCAGTTACATAAAATGGCTAGCTTGTATTTTTAAAGGGCTATAATAAAGTAAACACTGATGCAACATCATACAGGACAATGCAAGTCTTACTGACGAATTGCTTTGGTCTTCAGTTTTTAATCCTTTGAGCAATTGGCAGCATATTTAGCCATTATAGTATTTGGAAGCCATGTTGTATGCGGTAGGCGTCTAAAGATGTATACATGAAATATGTCATTGATAACATCAACTGTGAAGAGAGAATTTTGTTTTGAATCGTCAGGCCATGTTCCAGCTTATTCCTCAGAGATTGCATCAACTCACATAACCTTTCAATGAAACATTGGAAGAGTGAAGATTCACAAAGATGCCAATGTGTTTTTGACTGTTTGAGATACAATTGAACTGGACTGGCAACCAAACATCTATATGTTAAAAGATGTGCAGCAATTACAGGTATTTACTGTAAAAGAGAATTATAAGAGCAATGTGTCAAGAAAACTGGCAGTTTGTCCATAACACTGTCTAGCTGAGAAACCTATACAACTTAAAAAGCAGTAACATGGACATTATGTAAGCCCTAACAGAACAGTATATAGAAAAATAAATAGTTTGTTGGAATGAAGCCAAATTTCTCTTACCAGTGATTGTACCCATAATTGAAAACTCAAGCCTTTACATTAGACTGGCTTTTCATGGTTGTAGAGGAATACATAGAATAACTCTTACAGAAACTACTACCTAAAATATACAAGCACATACATAATCATGAGGAAAATTATCTGCAAGAAAATCAGAAATCATTGTATAATCAATATCTTACTAATGTTACATGTTGCTCCTTGGTCTGTAGCTTTCTTACTTGTGATTAAAAACATTCTTGGGAAACTTTAATTCAATACAAAATTATTTTTTCATATTGTACAATCCTGTCAAAATTGTCTTTTTTTAATGTTCCAGTAGCAAATTTGAAGACCCTCTCCCCAAAAAAAAGCAAACTCAGCAATGACAAGACAATAGATGCAAACCAGGCGCTGGGATTTTAGTGAGGAATCTGCACTGCTTTGAACTTGAATAGGACAACATGGAGAGCAGCAACCTTGACCTTTCCAATGTGTCTTTTCAGCATCCAAACATCTTCATGACATAGCAAGCAAGCATAGTTATAAACGTCACGAAAATTCTAATTTGACCATTACACACTGATGTACTGAAAATTATCTTGTTCAGCCACAAGTTTTAAATGGTTTACAATTCTTACAATAGAAAAGAAATACACCATCAATTCATAAGAAAAATAGAATAGAGTTACTGTGGAAAACATGGCAAATAATATTCAGGGGTGTTTAAGTTTGTTTGCTTGTCTTGATTTATTTTTTAGAAATTGATTACAAAAATAAAACAAAAATCCAAAACAAAGGCAAATCAGAAAACAAAAACACTTTCTGTAAGGTCTGGTGCTCTGGTCCAGACAAGTATACCACCTCTCTCTCTCTCCAGTACCTCAATGCATTATGTAGAGTGTAGTAGGAGTTTGTCTGGCTGTGTGTGTGTGTATATGTGTGCGTGTGTGTGTGTGTCAGCGTCCGTCTGTGTTTAACATTTAGCGTAGTGGTTCTCAACTCCGGTCCTCAAGCTCCGGCACTGTACAGGTTTTTGTTCCAACCAGGTCCTACAAAAACAAATAATTTAGTTTTTAAAACCGAGCGTTGGCATTCTACACTGAAGAGTGCACACAACTGCTACAGCCTGGAAAAAATAAATAAACCATTAAATGAAAAGCCTCCCTTTTCTTCCCTGTGACATGAGCACAACAGAAACCGAGACGTGTGTCGTCAAGGAAACGCACACAGAGACCCGAGGTTGGAACAAGAACCCGCCGGCGTGGTCGCCATGGCGAGCACACGGATGAAGGCGCGCGGCCAGATCAAATGCCCAAACACTGTGGTGGTGAGCGATGACGGAAAGGTCAAATGCCATTGCCTCGCCATGCCGACAGTAAGACCCCGATGCCACACCAGAGGACGAGAGGGCCAAGGGTGAGCACCACTGAGCATGTGCAAGAATGTTAAGCAGCGAGAGAGGAGATGTCTGAACCCATTCTGTCCTTGACCCGGGGTGCCACAACTGTCTTAGTCCATCAGCCATCCTTCTTTAGCCAAGAACCCCCAGTCACAATAAAACTGTCCAATAGCGAGATCTACCGCCCCCACCCCTTCTGCCCTCTAGCGTGGTGGCTCGCTGGGATTCCTGCAGGCTTAAATGTTGGGCTCTACTGGGAAGACTGGGAGTTGTCATTCTTGCTCTCCTGGCTGGAGGGAGCCTTGTTGTTCCAGGGCGAGTGAGCCCCCAGCGCAGGTGAGCTGTTGAAACTGTCCTCATCTTCCAGGCCGTTCGAATCGAACTGCGTGTTCTCCAGCCGCGTGATCAGACGCTCATCCTCGTCACCAAACTCCCCTCCCATCAGAGTGGGCTCTCCCACCATCATCACGTCCTAAAGGGGACAGCAAGTGCCGGTACACATTATCCCTGTATTACAGGGGGTGGCGCGCGGAATTCCTGACTGCACGGGCAATTACTGTTGTCGGGTGGCCTTGTTTTTAACTAACGCATGTTTTTAGCTAACCAGCTGTCAATCCCACCGCTAACCCCGCCCACTTGAAATGATAGAATTCATGGTTTTTGCTGATCAAAGTATACTTTGGAGGGGACCCGATGGCATCATTATGCCATGCTGAACCCAATCACAACCAGATGCGTTTTCCTCTTGTACCAAAGCGGTCCCCAACCCAGAGGAAGATCAAGGCCATGACATCTGTCCCTCTCTCTCTCTGTCCCTGCTCCACAATCCAGGGGCTTTTTCCCTACTGGCCAGTAGTGGGCAGCGTCCCTGATCCATGAGTGCTCCATCACATCGGTTTTCATTCCACCTCGGGTCTCGTTCACTCAGTCCAAGCAATCAAACGAGCGCAGACTGCCGTGTGTGTGTGTGTCAATCGTGTGCTCCGATAGGCTTAGCGGGGACTTCTGTTAAGTCGTAAATCAAAGCTGCCAAAACAGATTTAAGAAAATGGAGAAGAAAAAAAAAAAAAGGAAAGAAATGTGGCCTCTGCCGGAAATCAGAGGAGAGGGTGATCCAGACCACAAATGAAAGGCTGAGCACCCCCCATATGTCCAAACCCCTTTAAGCGTTTAGCAAAGTGTGCAACCACATGTGCCTGTCTGGGTTCAGAGGCTACTGTGTACTTTACTAGTATGTAAATCCATAAGCCTACGGCCCAAGAAGACCAGGGACTGCCCATCACTGGATCACTTCAGGGGGTCTGTGAGCTCACTGGCAACGCTCGAAAACATCTCATTACATCTCCACTTGAGCCCCCTCCCTCCCAGCCGACGGCACGCAACCTGATCTAGATCTCAGCCTCACTTATCCTGGAGCCCCTGACACGCCCGCTCCCCTCCCACTAACACCCTGACCCACACCCACCACAGCCCCTAGCCTGCTGTGCTCAAGTAGGTGGCGTGCTTACAGGTACCTGGCTGGAGAGAGGGAAGCTGTTGGCGGGACTCTTCTTCTTGCTGTTGCTGTTGCCGCCCCCGCCAGAGCTCATGTTGCTGCCGCCCGACACCTTCCTTTTCCGCCGCTTGTTGGGTGCCTGTCTGGCCGGCTCGGCTGGAGGGGGTGGGGTAGGGGGAGACAGCCCACTGTTATTAAACTGGGCCGTGGCGCCCCAGCGCCTCACCACCCACACCACCGGAGAATCTCCTATGTCCTTCCCTCGGGAAGCCGCTGTAGAGCTGCTACAAGTCTTTAATACCACATGCAATACATATAATTTAATAAACTTTCTCTTTTTAAATAAACGGTTTTTGTAGATTCGAAAACGCAGGCCATTGAAGTCATGAAATATATAGTGCATTTACGTGTTCTGTATGGGTAAGAAACAGATTCCCATATTCAAGCAAAACTAGGTGTTTGTGAATGAAAGCCCAACGACAGCCCTGCGTTAATTGAATCTGGGTGTGGGCGTGGTACCTGGGGGTGCCACCATCCTCTGCCACTTCTGGAAGAGGCAGGTCTTGAGGCAGTCTCTGGGACTCAGGCTATATGTTTTATGCCTGGACATCAGCTCCTGCATGGGCTCCAGTATCACGCATAGCTAGGGTGGAGAAAGGCAACGGCAGATATAGACTGTTGACCTTACATGCAGCGAGAAGCCATGACAAATGGGAGCAGATACAACAATCACAGTTAAATAACCTGTCTTCATTCACTTACACGGAGGTAGTTCAGCGTGGAGTTTGACAGACCACATCTTGTGATGTTTTTAGCCAGCTGATCCAACATTTGGGGATCCTGCACAAAAACATACAAATAAAAGTAACGCCAAAAAAAAACCCTATGTCGATGTAGCATCAAATAATATGATATGTGTGGGTAAGGACATTTTTCATTCCGCATGAATGAACTGAAACAGCATATACAATCTATAGAAATCCAACCCCAGAAACTCAGGACCACACAAACTGGGTTAGACACTACGCATACTGTATCAAAACACTAAAATAAAGCTTGATAAAAATCACATACACAAATGTGCTTTAACAAATTCAAAAATACAGTGAAGGAAGGCAAACACAGAAGACCCGAGACAAAGCATGCAGCAGGACACACCTCTCAAAGAGTGCATTTGTGATGGATTTTACAGCGTGCGGGTGTATGAGAGACTCACGTGCATGGCCAAGATGCTCCTGGGCAAAACCTCTCTGTGTTGTCTGATGCTGAAGTGCCAAGTCTTGATCCTCATCATGTCATCGAACATGAACTCGAGGTACAGACGTCCCTCCACACAAACCTGAGTCAGTGAGAGGCCATCTTAGCTAACGAGCCGTGGGTCGTGAATAATCTACCAGAAGAGGGCTTAACCAGCAGACTCTACCTGTGTGAACATGGGTTTGCCGTTCTGTGTCACCATGGTACACTGATCACAGTCAAGAGACACAAAGTTGTTGTGGAAGGACTCCTTCGGGTGCTTCAGCACGTAGAAAAGCTCAGTGGCGCCCCCCTCAAAGATACTCCGAAAGTACCGTGGAATCAGCGTCCTGCCAATGGCTGCGCATAGAAATGCACACGTTACATGCAATGCTGATGTAAATCGAGCTTGTATCAAGTCAGTGTTCAATCAAATAAAAATATACAGTATATTAGAAATATATTTTCATCTTACTGTATCGTTTGGGCCCGTCCTCCAGACAGAAAGTGATGGTTAGCATGGCGTCATCTTCGAAAAACTCTGTTGTGAAAGCGTCCCACCATAGATTGTCACAGTCCTAGAGCAAACAAACAAATGAGTAAAAACGGCAGCAGGCGTGCCGCGGTATCCCAAAGGTAAAAGCAATAATCCACAGGTGCTCTTGTAAAGAACAGTATACAAAAAAAACTAAGGAAAATGTTAAACCACAAAAGGGTATTCGGTGGTTATACAAACCCAAAACACAGGGCACTCTTGAATGTTTTGTCTAATTAAAAAGCCTTTTTTGTATGAGCTGAGAAAATTACAAACACCAGTGCGTTTCAGACGCTGCCTCCATCAGTCTATAATATATAGTCATGAGGCCTATGGGCTTTAATCCCCCCCCAGTTTTGTTTGTTAAGCGTCCTTGGGTTTGTGAAAGGCGCTATATAAATTTAAGTTATTATTATTATTATTATTATAAATAAATATATTTCTCTTTTCTATTTAGCATATTTCCATGCTGTGGATCAGCATAAGCATGCCATCAGTGGTGACATACAGCTCTTTAAAAAGACACTTCGAAAAATTCTATAAATCTTTGACATCATCTAGGGACAGCATCTCTTACTGAAATGACATACTATTCTATAATTTAGTGTCAACTACAACTGTAGTGTCAAGTGTATTACATGTCAAATGTGCCGAGTGCAATTCAGCCATTTCAGTGGATCTAGCAGGTTGTTTTCAGTCTGCTGCTAACCTACCTTATAAAGGATGATCACAGGCGAAAGACTAGCGGTGTCAGTATGAGGAACAGTGCATCAAACAGACAGCTGCCTAATGCATGTAAACAGCCTGTGCTCCAATTACATATTAGTCACATTGGTCCAGTAATCCTGTTAAGGCATGAATGTAACTCAAGGAAAGGCAGCAAGCTGCTTTGTTCTGTTTGCTACAAAATGTGTGTAATTCAAGCCACGCACAAGGAGCAGCTGAAGGAAGAACCACAGCAACAAGGTAGTTCATAAGCTGTAGAACACCCACGTACAAAGTCACAAAGGGTTACGGCCTTAAATACTCTCAGTAGTGGATCATCACTCACCTCTGTCCAGTTCTGTAGCCTTTTGTTTAGCTCAAATATCCGGTAGTCTGTCTGGTTCCCATACGGTGTGGGTCTCCTGAAACAGCAAGGGGAAAAGAAAAATCAACACCATACACTTCAGTCTGATTCAGTGGCTACCCGATCCCACGATGCAAACAAGCAGTTTAGCCTAAAGGAAATCTCATACTGTAGTTAATTACGGTATACGCTAATTAATGCATCATTTGTATGCACTGATTGAGGACATCCATGACTGACCAACATCATACTGTTCTTCGTGTCCATACACTCACCCCATTCCAGGCTCCATATATGATGGTGGATACATGGGTGTTGGCCTGGAATAGTTTGAACAAGGATTAGAAATCATTCAATTGTATGTATCAAGTGCAGAGTGAGATTTGCTTTGTGCCTTCCCTTGTCTAAGTCACTGTAGAATACATTCATTAATCATTCATTATGAACCGAGCTTTGGATGTAAAGCGCTGGTAGCCTACATACAGTAGTGGAGGAGGATGCCATCACTATTTTACTTACCGGTGTCAATTGGCATTACAAAAGCAGAGCTTGTTAGCATTCATTGATCAGCTACCGGTATGCCAAAACTGCTTTGGAAATTTAATATGATTTCAACTAAATACATTTTACATTTTGTGTTATTCTTAAAGGAGCTTTGAGAATAAAATATCATATTTTAGAGGTATATCTAGTTCTGTAACTTTCTATCTTCCTTTCCATGATAATGATGCAAGGATGTTTAACCATAAATGCTTATATGTAAGTTGCATTCACTGTCACAAAAACCAAAATATAGCCTAGTGTAGTCAGATTTGCAGTTCTAAAACACCTAGGCTATTACAGTAATTACAATAGTATAGGCATGTAGATATCTGTTGCAGAAATAGGTCAACTCAAAATATAGGGGGATATATTTTTAAAGATTTTACCACTTAATGTAATAGAAACTAATAATGTAAAACTAAAATCTAAACGCCTATAGTTGTCCCATGATATGGACGCAGATCGCCCTGTCCTGATTACATGTGACACAACCTGGACGCCTCTGGCTCCATGCCCAAACATACCCCACATCTCTGTCCAGCATAGCGCCTGGGTGGAAGGGGGGGAAGGTGCTGCCGTTGGGGGGCTCCTTAGGGGAGTACAGCTTGAATGACTTTGACGAACAGCCTGCAGCAGAGGATAGAGATCAGAGAGAGAAAAGGAGCAGATTTAAAAAGATTTAGAGTAAGCACATTCACATCACAGCATGTGCAACGTGGCCCAGTGCGTGTTCATTTAGTTGATATTCATTCTGTGCTGTGCCAAAGCAATTATGTGTAATTCTCTAATGTACAGTATCTTTGAGCTGGTGAACTTTCAACACCAATGTTATATGTTATAACACAGAAAATGGGTATTGTATATTTAGCAGGCTAAGCTTAGAGTCATTTCAGGAATCGTGTTGCATTTACAACTGTGTCATGTTCTTTGTGTTACATGTCCTAACTGTAGGGAGCCCAGTTCTCCTGCTTACAGCCTAAACTGATCCCAGCCATGTTTCTCTGTGTCTGTGCCCCCCTCTTCCACCCCCCAGTTGCCTCTTCCTCCCATCCCCCACTCCCTGTCCCGGCTGTTGTTAACTCCTTCCTGCCCAGATAAGCCACTGAAACAAGCAGGGCTCTGAGAAAACATCCCACACCAATGTCTTTGATGAGATAGCACAGATCAGAACAGTGACATTCACAGTACATGCTATATATATGCACACTTAATAAACTAAGTAAAGAATTGTGCAGCTGGTGTGTATTGCTCAGGTCAACAGATATACATTCTAATCTAATGGAATGAAGGAAGAAGAAATTGGTACAAAATAAAAAAAATAAAATTGCATTCCTTTAGAGAGCAACTGTATCCAATTGTCTGCTCTCCTTCCACTCGGGTGCACAGGCAAGTTTCTTCCCACCTAACGAATACGACTCCTCCCTCAATTATTTCTCCATTTCCCTCCTGGTTTTACCCATAGGCTTTACCCATGAGAGTCAGACCAGGTCATGTTCCTCTCCTCATTACTACTGGGGTGAACCTGCCCTGCCAGAGCTCACAATGCGTCACTATGCATCACCTTTGACCCAAGACCCACCCTCCAACAACACCAGCCCACCAGCTTTCAGCCCCATCTAATAAGCCTTTGTCCACTCTGGACCACATTATACAAAATCCTCTGCAATAACACCACCACCCAACATAAGAAAACCATTTGGGGTCATAGAGCTGAAAGAAATCTACTTCACCTAATTAATTATATTTTTCAAATGCACATCCTAACATTCTGATACAGAATGTATCAGATAAGCCAACACACTCACATATCCATAAAATAATTTAAAAGAATGTTTGGGATCTACTTAATATAAGAAATATACCAGTATCTACGTTTTAGCATAATCTAACGATGTAACAGTCAGAGATGAGCATAGCCTACTAGACTAGTATACCTGGATATATTACAAATAGAAATGACTGATCAGTCCAAAGCAATCCAGTCTAATCTGTATAAATGGCAGTCAGTGAGGATAGCAATCAGGTGTGTAACTTTAAAGAGGTCTTATTTACCAAAGCTTTATGCATATTCGCCACGACGTAAGCCTTTTGTGCAAAATCAATATAAAGCAAACTATTACAGTCAAGACATGATCGTAAAGGACCAACGCGGGTCGTACGGTAAATCAAAATCAAAGGTTATGCCTATCGTAATTTGCTTGATATATTAGGCATAAATGATCAATCCTTTTGTGTGCATCAAAGTAATTCCTCCATTTAATTAGACAGACAGCAAGACGCCGTGACAAGGCACGGGGCAGTGAGAGCTGTAGGGCCGCATTAATAACCCATTTGAAGAAGAGGGGTGCCGTTCCAATGAAATTATATTACTGCTTAACAACCGCTGCTGTTCTATCGCTGTTTTTGCGTAAGTATAAATAGATGTACCCGGTGAAGTGTTTCGTTAGTGAGGTTGGGTTACCTGCAGAGAATGGGTCACCGAAGCGCGGTGTTCAGCAACACCTCCGTTCGGTGTTCTTGCGAGCTAGCCTCGCTGCTAGCCAGAGCCACCGGGTCGATCCACCGTTAACGCAGTCGGTAATTCGGTGCTTCAAGCCTGACGAAATGATAAGCGATGTAAAAGTAAGATATCAATGTCTACTTTTCCGGCTATGTGTGATTCTGCATGCGTACACTATACGTTTTAATTATTATTTGTTTTGAGACGGCACTACCTAGCTACTACAAAGTTACTACTAGCCATATAGCGTAAAACCCTTTGTTCCTGCCAGCCGAGACCATAGCTCCGCCTCCAATCATTTATATGCCGTGCAGAACATGTTCCCTCTGCCGATTAATGATCCTATGTTGGCCTTTTGGATAAAATCATATTAACAGAAAAAGATGTAGGCTAAATTGTCCATTGTGCACATAAAATAACGCAGTGTAATCACACTATGCTCTTACGATCGTGTTTAATACGAGCAACACAATAGTTGGAAAAGTTGTGGTTGCAAACACAATTTAGCAGTTAAGTGTACAACAGTGTCGGCGGGGGTAACAGCTTCGTCATGACATGTCCACCCAGACGCGCTCCACCTATATATAGCCCCTCCATCATACCAGCATTTTGCTATTTGCAGATCCGTATAAATAAATAACTAAGCTTCTTCACCTAACCATTATTTGTATAAATAGGCATAGTTGGTTTAAGAATTGATAAAGTGATGTCAATTACAATTTGAATGTAGTTTATCTGTAGGCTACTCGTTGTAGCCGACATACGTAGCCTGTCAGATGCCTATACTCATAATGTTTAGAAACTATTGATAAAATTGCCCATATGTTCATTACTGGATAGAAATTCAACAATGTATGTAATCAATGTGTGGCAAAAACGTATTTAACCTCAATATCTATGCATTGATTGCTTATCATGTGATTTGCATGTCATGGAGAAAGGTATTTTAAGGCTGAACTACATTCTTTTCGAGGTGTCAAATGCAGAACAGAAATTACTCTCATGAGCAAATAGATCAGTCAAATCAATAAGATTAGCTACAGTTCAGCTAATTAACTAACTAACTAGACCATGTTGTTATATGGCAATGGGAAAGTATTGTTATATGTTTGTGTGTTTCAAAAGCATGGTAATATGTACATGTTGTAATTGTAAATAAACACTTTGTTTTCTTTTAGGAGATAACATACAATGTGAGGGACAGGAATGATGGCTGGTTGAGTTGAAACAGACCGTCATGGAACATTATCTCCCTCTGCTGGCAAACACAAAAAACACCCTACCCCGTAGGTTATGTAGTTTAGTTTTATGTAAACAGAATAGAATATAATAGAATAGGAGACGTACACACACGCAGAGATAAGATGGCAGATGGTGATTAAATGCAAAAATAAAACCAATGGTGAAATATGCCATATCGTCATCTGACACACATTTAGCAAACCTTTTGAAGCATTTTACTCCTAGTTTGTCTCTACATGGGAGCACTGTTAAGACCGAGCAGATATAACGCAGCGCTCTTGCTGCCAGTGAACAACTCTGAACATCATGTCCAGATTCCTTTCTTGCCCGGGCAGAAACCGACAGTGGAAACACCAGCTTGTCAGGAAGACTGTGGCGGTGGTGGCAGTCCACTGGTAGTGATGGCAACAAAGCAGCGCAGAGAACAAACACAGCAGCAATGCCATTGCCTCCATGGAGGATGTTGCTGTGGTTTGACAGGAGGTAAGGAAGTTAAGCTCCCTGTGTTAAAGATAACGCATATCACAGCAGAGGGAAATGTGGGGCTTGTTTTTGAAAATGAGAGTGCACATTTACAGACAACTGCAATGGCGTGCGTGCAGGCAGTATCAGCTGTTATTATGCTGAAAGACGCACACACACACACACACACACAAACATGTAGGTTCTGTAGAGATACAACATATAAAGCAAAGCGCTTAGTAGAGCAGCTCACTACGATTTACCTTCAGCATGGCGCTGTAGTGTTTTGTACATGTGGGTGGTGACAGTGAGCATCTTTACACCCCGTCTATGGGATTAAATCTATCTTTGACTGGAGTGCTTTGAAAACCTTCTGTCTGACATTCCCTTTAGAAATAAACGCTTGTGTTGGTAAAAAGAAATGTGAGTCTCTGCTTCCCACGTTTCCCCCTTACAACCCCCCCCCCCCCGCCCCGCCCCTGATGTGGCACATGCCAGCTTTGCTCTGCCATTCTCCCAGCCTGCAGCAGATGTGACATCACACAAAGGACGGCTCCTCTACATTTCTGCGTCCTGCCCCCTCCCCTCTCACCCCCTCCCCCTCCCGCCTGTATGTCTGTATGTCTGTCTGTCTCTGAGCCTCCCCAACATCTCTGCCTCCCACGCATTCCTCTCCTTTCTCTCTGCTGCTGCACAGAGCCATTTTGATCTCACTTAGCGTGCTCCAAATGACGTAGGGCTGGAGAAGGGGGGGGAGGGGGGAGGGGGGAAATAATGGCGGATGGGATTGGAGAGGTTTGCAGGGTATACAGAGAGGACTAGACTCAAGGCTCAGATGGTCTTGGTATTGTGTAACTGTAATCAAAAGAGCTCTCTGGCTGTTCGGCTGCCATCTTGACTCCACTGCAAGTCACTTTTTATCCAATCAGGAGGCATGTGACTTTCTGCATGAGGTAACAGCCCTACTAAGGCAATCAGCACAGAGGAGGGGATGAGGAGATTACAGGCAGATGGAGGGAGAGACAGTTGGATGGAGGAGTTAGAGGGAAAAATTAGTGAGGTGAGAGAGTGGAGAGAGAGCTTGACTGTGCATGTGAGAAGGGGGGGGGGCATATATTCACCTTGCAAGAAATCTATTTTCACCGTTTAGCCTGAACAAAAATTGTGATTGGCTCTGCTGCTGTGTTACACCGCAGATCTCCGCCATTCTAGCACTGAAGCCACTCAGAATGATTCACTGTCACTGCAATGCCACAATAACAGCAGGGATGTCAGTTAAACCCTGCATACACACGCACATACAGTATACGTGTCAACACCATTAAGCCTATTTATTCCGTTCACATATATAGATTAAAAAGCATGTACCAGATATCTATACTGCATACAAACTACCTGTGCATTATTGCCCAAAATCTTCACACGGCTTCATCCAGCCTTGTCATACAGGTCAGACATAAAGGTACGTCGACAGGACAATATGAGGTAGGAGAAAGTGAGGTTGTCTTTATCCAATACAGCTTCACACATTAAATACAGAAGAGGGAGATTACTCCATCCACCAGTTTACAAGAATGTAAACAAACACTTATAGAGAGAGATTTAAAAGCAATCTACATCCCACACACACACACACAATCAGTATCACACTGAGCAGCAATATTCTAATGTTGCTTTGTGAGATATCCAATGGCCTAAACTTGCCTCAACAAGTTTCTGGCGAAGTATGTGTGCTAGTGCACGTCTGTGAGTGAGTGCACTGCCGGCGCATGCATGCGGTAGGTCTGTTAGTGGACCCCTTTCCCAGTGCATCCTTTAAAAACATGTGGATACCATTAAACATTCCTGCTCTACTCCAAATTCTCTCCACAGAACAAGTAGAGCAGGCAGAGCTGGATAGAGAGAGAGAGAGAGGGGGAGGAAAGAGAGTAGCACAGAAAATCCAACATGAGTCTTTTCTAATATCATTTCATCTGATGCCACTATTGAATCCGAGTAGGTACATTAAAATTATACTGACACCCTAATTCAATATACCCTCTCTGGTATCCCCTGAGCGGATGTTGCGATTCAATTTCTGTCTGTTACTCGCTCATGCGGTGCTGTTTTGTGTCCCCCGCCACACATACTGTTCACAAGACTACCACACACGTCTCTGTAGGCTGGGCTCTCATCTGAGTACATCTGAAGAGAGAGAGAGAGAGAGAGAGAGAGAGAGAGAGAGAGAGAGAGAGAGAGAGAGAGAGAGAGAGAACCACACCGAAAGAGAAGCATTCTAAGATCCCCTTGATGAAACCGGTTCTATGGATAAAACTCTACAGACAAACAAACATTGTGCCTTGCCTTCTCGAGTTCACTAACACAATTTGCCATGTGAGAATTGCCATTGTGAAATTATTAGGAAAGCGGCGTAACTATGTAGGCAATATAGCAGTACAAGAAAATCGGTTGTCAATTTCACCGTTTCATGTCAACAGTGACGTTGCAATGAGAGTGTTTGTTGACCAGCAACTTCAAATTCAGCTGATGAGGAACTTCTTAATATAGCTACTATAGCTGTACGCTATCAGTTCATAATTATGCAGTACCGTACTGTATCTTTTTATGCAACCGAATGCTATAAATATAAGGAGAGTGTCAAACTATTAACAACTTTGTGGTTAATTAAAGTTTGAACGCCACAAAATATAAATACAGTATTGGTTGCTAGGTTAGCAGTTTCAGTAGCATAGCCTACCCTACTGTATACTGTAGAGGCTACTGTATGCAGAGACATAAACAGAGGACAAAACAGCACAGCGCCTCAGCGCACGGCATACGTGACATCAGGAAGGAACACGGAGAAGAACAGAAAAGAGAAAGAGCAGAGTGATACGTAGATTGAGGGGAAATAGAGAGACACGGATCACAGAGAGAGCGATATATATATAGAGAGATGCAGGGCAAGACTCACCGGGACAAGCACAACCGCCAACGGACATCTTGTCACATGTTCGGCTCTGCTCCGGACGAAACAGCTGCGCTCAGTCCACACGCAGCACGCATGGGCTCACTGTGGGGGAAAACAACATGCAGCAGCGAGGGATGGAGAGTCAGTCAGAGGGAGGAGTTGAAGGCAGGGCCATATGCGTACACCTCTGTCTCTCCCTCCCCCCCATAATAGGCCATACTAAAAATACAAATGGCAGACAAGAAGTACAAGAGAGGGGGAGAAAAAGTGCCAATGATATGTCAGACGCGCGTAAATAATATGACTAAGTAGGCACGTGTCTACGTGTGCGTGCAAAAGAGAGGGAGGCGCAATTAGAGAGAGAAAAAGGAGAACATGGACTAGGCCTGTGTGTGTGTGCGTGTGTGTGTGGCAGTGATGCATGGCCTATTTTTGCCTGGCACTGCTACGAGAGATAAACATACTCAGTAGGAGCCCAGAGGTAGAGGGTCATTATGGCTAAACGAGCGCGCGCACACACACACACGCACGCACACACGCCCACGTATAAACACACATGCTCTACTCTGTCTCAAATGTGACATATTTCTGTCTCTCCCCCATCTCTCATATCTGTCATCTATCACTTCCCATCACTCTCTCTCTCTCTACCCCTCTTTCCTATGCAGAGCGAACAGTGGTGTTAATCACTACCGACAGTACCAATTAAAAATGCAGAGCCCACCTGGAGTGCAGAGACACTGGAAACCCAGGAGAGCACACACACTGAAATACAAACACGCATGCACAAAGGTATGCCACACAACAGCATGTAAACAGTCAGACTTGACTGCAGACTGCCCGCTTGCTCTCAAGCTTATTTGGTTTTCCCCCTACCCCCCAACTTCTCTTTCTCTCCCTCCCTCTCTCTCGCTCTCTCCCAATCCTTCTCTCTTTCTCTCTCTCTCTCTCTGTCAATAGGACTGCGCACTCTGTGTAGTACTCTAATTCTTCTGTAGAACCTTCCAGTACCATGTTCATCGCGCTACTCAGCTTTCAACACCTCACCCCTCTTCTAACGATAACCTTGGATTATTTTGTCTTGACATTACCTGTTGTACGGAACATGCGCCGCCTTTTCTCATTTTCTCGCCGCCTAACTTCGTCGACTCAATTCATCCTTTATCCTCGCTCCCTAAAGTGCGCCTGTGCTCAACGTCAGTAATCTCATAATGTAACACTTGAACGCGCAAGCACACTAAGACATCGCTGAGCTCTCTGCCAGCACATGCTCCGCGATGAAGGGCAAAACAAGAAAGAAAGAAAAAAAAACGACTTCCTCAACCTTCTACACTTACCTCATTCAGCCGACGGTTTTGGTCAAAGCAATTTAAGCTCGAGTTTAACGCGCACACACGTGAATCGGGTCATGTGTTTACATGTACTGCTTTGTTCTGTTTTGTACTCCAAAGCACGGTCAGTATGGTGAGTTTTCTCCACCGCCGCATTTCAAACAAGGGTGCTTTCGTCACGCACACATTTATACAACCTATACCCAAAAAACACCCTAGCACGCTGCATGTACTTAAACAGGAAGATAAGCAGAACAGTCAATTCCAGTTTGTTCTCAAATCTCCTTCAGAGTTCTGCTATATATTCACATGCTTCAGCTCGAATATGTCACCTGACACTTACTATCAGCTATCAATACACAGTATTTGGAAACACTCTCCAACAGCAACCCAATTTGACAGCCTGGATCCCCCGCCGCAGTGACACATCGCTGTTAAGTGTCATACATGCTGTCAGGTGCTGCTCTCTGGAACCGAGACATGACCGATGCAGTCCCACGGGTTCTGTTCTTCTTGCCTTCCTTGTTTTGCTGTCACTCTCTGTTTGCCTCTGCCTCCCTCTAGCCTAACAAGGCTGTCCTCTCACTGATCCCATCATCTCCGCCCATGCTGTCACTTGTGAGCCCTGTGATCTGAGTGTCTGTCAGCTAGACATCGTGCTTCTGTAAAATGGCGAACATGGAACAGTGTTGGGTATAGAGAGAGACAACTCAAACACCAGCGACAGAGAGAGTGAGAGTGAGAGAGAGAGAGAGAGAGAGAGAGAGGGAGAGAGACACAGAGAGAGATGTACGAATGTGATTTGAGAAATGGCTTCTGTTCCCAGCGCTGGAGATTAGGGTTTAACGTGATGCACTATAGGGTAAATGCACCGCCAACACGGCCGTACATCATTCAGAGGAAGCTTGTGAGAAATGAATAACGGTGTTTCTCCACAGCGGGGGTTCAGTATAGCATCTGATAGACAGCAGAGTACTTGCATGTAGACAGGATAACTGACTGACTGAGACACACACACACACACACACACACACAAACAAACCACACAGACATGCAATATAACACGCACGCGTGGCTTCGCAAAACAAGTATTACAATTGCTTTTACCTGATACACATGTAACCGCAGTATTTTAGCAGAAAAACTTCACCTTTAAAAGGCATCAGTGACCTACTTGTTGTCACAGGTGAGTTTGTGTCCCTGACGCTCAGACAGTGCCGCGCTGCCTTTTGTCTTCATGCTGTTCTCTCTCTCTCTCTCTCTCTCTCTCTCTCTCTCTCTCTCTCTCTCTCTACCTCCATCTCTACACCTACCTTGGTCTGCCCTTCCGCCGAGACCACGGCCTGCTTGAGAGCCTCGGTGGGAGAACACACACTGGACCGCCGCAGACGCAGACAAAAATGAAAGGAGATCCGGCGGCGACAGACTCGGATGGCGAGAAGGAAGGAGGCAAGGAAGGCAGGAAGCAGAGGAGGCTGGGAGGAAGGACGGAAGGACGGAGGGAGGGAGGAGGAGGGGTAAAAAGGCAGCAATCAGCTGCACTGGCATGAATATGACGCAGAGGCAACAAGGCAGACCGCCACAACCACTTCACTGTACCAACGGAGAGAGGCAGACAGAGGGAGACACAGGGAACTGTATCCATGGCAACGCCCGAGCAGCAGCGGTTAGCCGTTAAGAGAGCACTCTGGCAATCGTGCTCTTTCATACCGCCATCTCCCACATGCATGCTTACAGCCTCTTGCTGTATATATGGGAGGACTTCGAAACACGCTAGGTACACTAGGATAATATGACACAGGTCGCTCAAGGGAGATTGTGGGGTAACGCTATTGTACCGCACATTTATAACTAAAAAGAGCAAGGGGGGTGTTATGGCTGATATAGAGTCATATTGGCTCTAATGGTGAAGGATCTTCTGCCATTATTACTATACATTGCATTCCCTGTCATGAAGCTACTGCAAATACATGCATTATTGTGGTGGATATTTCTTACAACAGCAAAGCTTTAGAATAACAATGTAGGATTATATCTCAGTGTTGCCCCGAACCTGTGATTACCATTAGGCCTTACTATATTAAAATTAAGGAAGGCCTACAAATTAAAATATTATTTTTTATATGCAGAGTGACTATACACTGTACTAATACACAATGACCTTACATGGTGGTTGGTTTTGTGTGTGTGTGTGTGTGTGTGTGTGTGTGTGCACGTGTGTGTGCGCGTGAGTGTGTGTGTGTGTGTGTGTGTGTGTGTGTGTGCGCGTGTGTGTGCGCGTGAGTGTGTGCGTGTGTGTGAGTGTGTGTGTGTGTGTCAAAGCCAAATAAGCAATCCAACCCTGTTTTAATATCATAATGCATCCAATTATATTGTATAATATAGGCAAAAGAGACAGAAAGTGTGTGATTTATACCTTGTGATGTTTAAATCATACAATTCCTGCATATCACTACTAATCTCTCACTGTAGGGTCAGTCAGGTGGCAATCTGGCCAAAGTGCAAGTGATATGTGCTGGGAAGATGAGTTTAGTAGGGGAGCTAAGAATTACAGTGTTCAAACAGACCTGTCAGGGGTCTATGGGGGTAGATTTCTATCAATATTATTCAAGCGCAAAAGTATAATCCACACGTATTTTTACCATACACAAGCGCGCACCGTTTGCATATGGCAAAAACACGTTTGTGGATCATACCTATGCATGCAAACTGAGAGGTGCGCGCTTGTGAATGGTAAAAATACGTGTGGATTATACTTTTGCGCTTGAATAATATTGATAGAAATCGACCCCCATAGGGGTCTGTCTGGGTATCTGGATATCTACAGGCCAGTATACACGTTGGACTTGATTCTGTAGAGAGACATGGGCATATGGCATTAGAGTAGTTTTACAATTTTTGATTACTTCCATGCATTGGTACCACGTGAATTAATATAAACTTCAAAATTCAATGGGCCTATATTCCACCCCTGTAATGACATTGAACTCATATCAATACATTTGCCTTATTACATGGCTGTTTCATTTTTCTAAGAAGAAAATACCAAATATCACCAACAACTGTATTTGAAGAGATCGTCTATGCAAAATGCACATTGCCATCTGCTGGACAGTTATTGTAGTAAGACTTTTTATTTAGAATTTAGACAACTTAATTTCTAAAATACAATAAGGAGTTGCTACCGCATGCAAACATGTATTGAAGGCAAGAAGTTCATGCGATACTGTACAGCCAAAGGATAGGCCTATGTCTGTCTGTCTCTGTTTCAAATTATGTTTCTTATAGGCTTATAAACAAAATAGCCTATCTATAGGAAGGAGTTGGCTATTATGTTTTCTAAGTTGTTCCATTTATGCTGATTCACTAACCCGTCTGATTCACAGCTTTCGTCTACACAGCAAAGTTGATGCTGATTCTGATGGTACGCAGCAAATGGACAAGATGGTCATTTTCTGCTTGACTGCAACAAGACTGTCCCAGTTGAGAAGACGGTCCACAGCTGACCCTCATCCCCTGCGTCATTTCTCGTTTTGCCGGGAGTGCAAAGACCACGTGTCTTCCACCCGGCTAGTTCGCCGCGTTTCAGAATCAGATTCTACTCTGCTTACTCACTATACAGGGCAGGGGTAGTGAGGACTAAGATGGCGGCGCGGTGGGGAGCAGGCGAGGAGATCTTAAATGCCTGCAGTTTGGACTTTTTCGCTACAAACACACTAGACGAGGTAATGAAGCAGTTGTGTATGCATTTGCTTAGCTTTTGATTGCAGTGTACTTGTTTGGTTAAAGGGTTGCGACCAGCATGGGCCACATTGTGTACAGGCTGCATGCTGCGCATGGAAAAGTGACACGTGGATACAACCACGCTATAACTTTTGAGTCCAGGTTCAGTGGTTATCACGCATAAGTAATGTGTGTTTAGTCGTGAAACGTATAAGTTCTGGATTGATGTAGAGCTATATCATGTTAAACTATAAATATGTATTTATCCTAGACTGTTCGTGAATGCCGGTTAACAACAGTGGCTTGCTACTACTAGCATGCATTGCAAAACTGCTATCTTCAATATCAGATTCTGTCAGTTGGTTTTTGTTACTCGTTAACAATGCATACATATTTCGCTGTTGCTTAATATGGTTGACATTAAATGAGAACAATGCAGTCCTTCTGTATAGTTGTATACTACTGCTTGCGAAGGCTGATTTCACTTACACGTGGTAGCATAAAGTAGCCTACATCATCAGGTTTGGCTGTGCCAATGTAAAGTGTTTTTGCCAAGGTGGATATGTCTGAGAACTATATTCTTCTTAGTGATGATATTACTTGTCAGCAGAGTAAACATTTTAGTCACAATCTTCTATTCTGTTTTATATTGCAGCAAATCATTGTTTGTGCAGCAATGAATCTCTTACTCATTACTTAATAACAATACACTTTTTTTTAAACTATTAAAGGCTATTGATATAAAAATGTGTAATGGAACACGTGGCCTCTACTGGGTGAGGCTTGGAACAAATATGTCTGCGCCCTATCCAAGCATCATGTGTCAGACACGTGGGTTGCTCTCTGGTCCTTAAGATCTATGGCTCAATATTGTAGGTATTGTATAGGCAGTTATTATATAGTTTGGAGTATAATACAAACTCTGTTAAGACTAAACCGGTTCGGTAGTGGTAGAATGCATATTAAAAATGCACTATATAGGTAGGGGACAGTAACAAGCTATTGTGGAATCTGCTATGCAACATACACTATTGTTGATGTTGTGGTATTGGTGGTATTGTTGTTAGGCCTAATTGTTTAGAGTTTCAGTTTCTTAGCGATCTCCTGGAATATAATTTATCTAACAGGCCACTCTCATGCTCTCACTGAAAACCTGTTTGAAACTGAAACACAATTAGCCTTATAATAAAGGTTTCTGTCAAATTAAAAGCCCATGTTAACTCCCTATACAACCATCAACCTAATTATTGGCATCTCTTTGTCTAGTTGTACAGTAGGCTGTTAGGCTAAATGCTACAAAGTAGCAGTGGAACTTGTGTACCATTGACTATTTCCAATTCTACAGCATGCCAACATGGCCTACTACAAACACATTCATTCTTATCTTTTAAATTATTTTGTACATTTATATTTTAGGTAAGGTAGTGATATTTTTAGTATTTTAAATAATTCAATGGACTTATGTTTGACTGAGACATACATTTTCTTAAAAATTAGAAATTTTTATGTTTATTTGGTCTGTTCCTGAAATGTACACATTTTAATTACATTTTCCTCCTTCCCTAGAATATATGCCTGAACTCGGAGGCACTGCAAACCTGCATAGACCCTTCCATCCTTTCCATCTTTGAGGATCCTCCCACAGGAGAGGCAAGTTTATTTTAACCCAGTTTACTTAGTTTATTTATGTTGGGCTCCATCTGTAGGATAGATGCTATGATTTACGTACGTGCATATGCATACAGTGACTCGTGCATTGTTCAACGTCCTTTTTTGTTTTCTTCAGGCAAAAGGACTAGACTTGGAGAGTGAGGCCACGCTGTTAACAGCACTGACGGAGATCCTTGACAATGTAGATGATGAGAACCTGTCTCCATTTGACACACTCCCTGACTCAGACCTGCTATCGGGTCACAAGGGCGGGGACCATTCGCCGGTCAGTGTCCTGCTGTTAGACGTCCACAGAAGCCTAGTTGATTTTCTTAACTGTATCTAACCATACAGCTGATTGTGTTGCAATGTCCACTTGTTCTCCAACAAGACCCTGAGCACTGTTTTAAGCTTAATCTTTTTACTTAACTATGCTGAGGATATATGAGTTGTGTATAGTATTGCTATAGATGTTGTTGATGGTGAACATAATCGGGATACTGTTTTGTGTATAGCTTCGGAGGCTGCTATGTTTGTCCCGCTCTCCTCTGGAGAAAGACATTGGCAACGCATGGTCCTTCTCAAATGGAAAGGTAGCTGTTGCTACACGCAGTGTGTACATCAAATCTGCAACCCTAGTGCTGATATAGAAAGGTTGACTATATATGTTTTACTTGTATACTCCAGAGCCTCCCAAGAATACAGGCAGGCTCTGTCCAGAGGAGTGATGGAGAGGATGAGGAAGACGGCTCCCTCACTCTGAGCCCACTGAGGCAGCTTTCCTCTCTAGACAAAGAGTTGCGGGACTGGGGTGGCTTGACTGTACCACTTTCCTTTGCCGTGGAGGAGGAGGGTGCAGATGAAGTCGGTGGCTCAATTAGCTTAGGAGACTTTGTCAGGACAATGCACCCCTACTGTGTGACTCTATGTGTCGGGGATGGTGAGTCAGAGCAGATGTTGCCTGAAGGAGGCATCTTTCTTGAGGTGGTGGACCAGGGGGAAGATGGAGAGGCTATCCTGGCCGTCCCGGGCCTAGCCATGCCTCTGTCTCTACCACTAATGCAAGATACTAGAGGAAATGAACATAATGTTCCAAACGAATCACAAGAAGCGTCCACTGGTAGTGCAGAGGATATTGTTGTTGTTGATGAGGAAGATATAATAGTCAGTGATTCTCCAGTGGAAACTGCGTGCACTTTGACTCCGGTGTTGAGTTCAGACATGGAAGGTGATGTAGACCGCAAGAGACCCCGCGGGCCTAAACCTCAAGAAATGGGTGAGAAAAACCACTCTCGTCGAACAAGGAAAGGGAGAAAAGATGAACGGGCTCTCCCTGTGGAAAGAAGGATTCTTCGGAGTGCCTCTGCAAAGAAGGCAGCTCAGGAGTTACCCCGAAATCCTAAAGCTGTTGGTCAAAAGAAGAACAAAGGTGCATTAGCGTCCCTCGCCTCAATTCTGTTCCCTTCTCCAACACATAACAAGTCGAAAGTGTGTAATACCACGTCACAGCCAGAAGTGCCAAAGCAAGCACTACCTTCCGAAACAAAGAAAACAACCGCTCAGACAGCCTCCAACTCGGACCCTTTGCAGGAACACACCAGTGCCGCAAGGGATCAGTCTGTCAAAGGTGCACCCGCCCCGGTAAATTCCCCACAGCCCAATGAAATGGCCACAAAGTTGGCTCCCCCTCCTGGAAAGCAGGAGGTCTTATCAACAGTGTCCTATGTAGGCCAGCCTCCTCCTCCACAGGTACCACTCCTGGGCAGCTGCTGCTTGGCTGGTGGAGCACCCCAGACCTTAGAACCCCTTAAAGCAGCTCTTAGTCCTGTTGTCCCAGAGACTACTGAGATGGCCCCGCCAGCTCCGGAGCCTAAACCAAAAGCTCTTAGTCTGGCAGAATACCGGCGCCTACGTCAGCAGAAAAAACTGCCACCGGTAGAGAAGCCAGCACAGCACAGCACCAAGTGGCCCAGTCTCCCTCCCGAGCTGCCCAAAGAGCTTCCTCCCATCCCCTGTTTACCTGACCCTACCCCCAGGGACCCCCGTCGCCCCACCTCCACGTCGGGGAAAAAGGAGACGCCGGAGGTCAAAACAGCTTGGCAGCCTATGGGGCCTGGGGCGCCACCTACCCCAGAGGCACTGTTGGTTCCACCAATGTACATGGTTGCCTCCTCCAACAAAGTTGGCGGTGCCACTACACTTCCCAAACCACAACAGACATCTGTGCCTCAACCAGATGCAGTCTCTAAGCCACCCCAGCCTTCCTCCTCTGCTGCTTCCAAGCCTCCTCAACCCCAGCCTTCCTCCTCTGCTGCTCCGAGCACTGTGAAGAATATGCAGCCATCTCTGAATGGGAACCTTCCCCCTGCTAAGCCTTATGTGCCTGTAATCGCCGGGCCCGTCTCTCCGATGACTCCTCCATCTGAGACGGCGCCTTCCACTGCACCCTCAAGAGAAACGTCCGAAGTTCAGCAAAGGCCCCGCTATCGACCTGTTACCCCCACATGCGTGGTTCCTAATGAAGTTCCCTCTAAAACCACTACAGAGACTCCAAAACCCACCATTGCAGTTGTGCCTGCCCAGATGCCCAGCGGTGCACCCCCGAAACCTACTGCTGTTGTGCCTGCCCAGGCACCCAGCAGTGCACCCCGGAGAACTACTTCTGTTGCCCAGAATGTACCTCCGTCCGTTGCTGCTACCTCAGTGAGTGACCCTGCCACCTCTACTGGTAGGCCCTCCATAACCACAGTGCTTGGTGGCCTACTCCGTCTACCACGGACTGCCTGTAGTGCTAAACCTTCCCAGAAAAGAGTGCCTGGCACCATTTTGCTTGGAGCTCACGGGATGCTTGCCAAAGCACCAGTGGCCCAAAAGACAAAGAGTCCAATGCAAGAAATTATTGATGCCTTTACCACTGAGATAGGTGAGCAGCAGTGCTTCTTCTTGTTGGTTTGACTCTTTAGGCCGAACCTGGGATTTCTTCCAATGCATATGCTGGGCAACCATAAAGTAAAGCATGTACTTCGTGTTGTGACTTCTATCAGGTATTGAAGCTGCTGATCTGACCAGCCTGCTGGAACAATTTGAAGAAACTCAGGGTGAGCAGAACTCGCTAGCATTGATTTAAATACATCATCATACATTAATGCGATCTCGCATATGCATCAACTGCCACAGTGACGATGGGTACCCACATGCCAACTGCTTGGTAGGTCGCATAGTTTACGGCCAGGCCAGTGGTCAGAGTATCACTTTGCCCTCGTTTCATAATGTTTGGAAAGGCTGTATTGCATTACATAGCTATCTCTGGAAAGCAGTGTTAGGACTCTGAAGCTCCCCCTACTTCCAGTATTTGTTCCTGAACTGGTTTGATAGGCGCCAATAATCTATCAAACGCATGTCATTTCTGCGGGCTGTTACACCACCCTCATGGCCCTTCAATGTCATGCTGTGGTGATTACATAGCCGCTGACTATTTCAATGCTTTCAATAGGAAATTATCACGTACACCATAGTTGTACAACCGTGACGCACTGTAGCTTAGGCATGTAATGTTAGGGGTGTGATCCTGGCTTTACCTGGAGTTGCTTGACCATTCTCTTCCTCGTCTTCAGCTAAAGAAGAGCATTGTGTGCCGGAGGTCTCTGGTAGAGCAGCTGCTGTAGGAAACTCTAGGTGAGTTACCCTACAGCCCACACGCTGCTCAGTGTGTAAATGAGCACTTTGGAACAGCAGCTAGTCTGTTTGTGTGTGTGAGTGCCAAGACCTGCCGCAAAGCCAAGACCCAGTCTGTCCTCCGGATGGGTCGTACCAATACAGTGTCCAGACTCTGATAGCTTCTCGTTACAAGAGAAGCTGATTTGTGGGCTACGCTGTTGGGGTAATATGTACTGACCGAGCTTTGCACGTTTTCCATTAAGTGTTGAGCTGCCTCTGGAGAAGAGCCCCATGGAGCGTGTGAGGGCTAACGACACTTGCAGTACTGCAGGTACATTCCTTATACACGTCTTATGAAAGCTAGCCAAGTGAGGCACAAATGTAACCTTTAACATTATGTGTAAATAGTACATCAATGGAGTTGTAATGTAATCAAATGCTTGTCTCTAACATATTGTGTACTACAACAACTAACTGCTCAGTAAAGCACAGCATTGTATGTACGTCTTCCTGTTTTTCATAGTCTATACAATTAGAGTTGTCGCAATTAAGGAATTTTCACTGTGGTGATTTAGGGTGGCTTAACAGCACAATATGTGGTATTATTGCCCCCTTCCCTCCTATCTGGGGCATAATACAGTTTCGAGGCAATGTGATGTTTAATAGCCATGTCCAATAGTCCGTGGTCAGATAATGCACCGGTGGACTCGTAAGGTATCATTGACACTCTAGGGGTTACGTTACCATTGGGAAGTTCACTTACACTTCAATAACTGGATGATAGGTAGCTACGTGAGACCTTTATGATTATGGTGTATTGAAATATTCTTCCTCCTTAGCACTGACACCTCCAGCAACTCCACCACACCAGCTATGGAAGCCTCTGGCTCCAGTAGCTCTCGTTGGAAAAAGCAAAGCCCTTGACAATTCCAAGACAGCCCTCTCCAAGGTGATCCAAATAGAAGCCAGGCCTCTGCCACCAGGCCTCTGCCGCAGTAAACCCACTACTGCCGCAGCAATGGTGTCCCCTCACATAGCGTTCATGGACCACGACTACTGCTTGAGCAACGCTGAGGTTTCTGCTGGTGAGCCAGGTAAGCGCTGGAACGTCAAGCAGCAGCCTTCCATCACCATTAAGACAATCAAGCAGCATGAGGAGACCACTGTCCAGAAGCAAAGCACCGCTGCACTTCCTAAAGCAGCGCAGGCATCTCTGCTGGACGACCGGGCTGTAGACGCATCTGTCCTGCCCACTCCCGACGCCTCGCCGGCTCGGCAGGAGAGCGACGCTGGCCCTTGGGGGATGAGCCCCGGGCGTGGCCCCTCTGGACGGCCCTACCATCGGCATACCCCCACTCGCTCCACCAGCCTTACGCCTGCCTCCGGAGACAGGAAGAGGGGCCGCTCCAGGAGGAGAGGAGCCTGTCGTTCCCCCAGCCCTGTGTCCGGTGGCTCAGAGTCTGACTCCCAGTCCTCTGAATCTCGATCTCGACCTCCACTTAATAAAAAGTGAGATCCTTGTGCAGGCAGACGCGCACACACACCCGTGGTTAAGGGTCTTCCGTGTCACTCACTGCCTTCCTCCTCTCCAGGTATCGTCCTCGCCACTCTGGTAGTAGCTCTGCTTCATCGTCGTCATCTTCATCTCGCTCCGTCTCCCGCTCTCCTCCACGGAGGAGAAGGCACTCCTACTCCTCCTCTCGTTCTGGCTCTTGGAGCTGCTCCCGCTCACAATCATGTTCCCCTCAAAGGCGCAACCAATGGAGGAGAGGGAGGATTTATAGGTACCGTGTGCCTGTTTTTTATTTTTTTACTTTTTAATTATGCGAATTGCTTGGCAGCGCCATTAGGAACGTGTTTTATCGGTAAATCTAAAGGCTGCCTTTCTTTTTATTTGGTATTTTACAGCCCTTCTTACAGGCCAGGCTACAGGAACAGTTCTAGGGAAACTCCTGATGAAGTGAAGAGGCGTAAAGAGAGAGCCATTGTAAGTTTACTTCCATGTTCCTCTTGACTCATCAAACAATACAACTTGAGGTAGTTGGTTTATCAATGTGTTCATTATTTTATTTTTCTCTTTCTAGGAGGAGCGCAGGGTTGTGTATGTTGGCCGAATACGGGGCACAATGACCCGCAGAGAATTAAGGGAGCGCTTCTCGTATTTTGGAGAGATAGAGGACTGCACCTTGCACTTTAGAGATCATGGGTGAGGAGCAAGTACATATGATGTTCATACATTGATGGTGCCTTGGAGCTACTGGTTTAATATAAGGTGGTGATTGATTCCTGATGGTAGTGATGAGCTCTGCACTGTCTTTGAACCTTGGTGGTCCACCCATGACTGCCTAGGCCAAGCTACATGTGCTAAAGAAACTCAGGCTTGTTCATAACTGGGGCCACTTGGCAATACTTCCCAGGTTGCTCTTTTAAATGCAAGTCACATTAATTTGTGTTCCTGTGCTGGATTACAACAGCAGTCAGAGAAAATGCAAATAAATTAACATTGTGTTAATTACAGGGACAACTACGGCTTTGTGACATATTATGACACAAAGGATGCCTTTACGGCCATTGAGACTGGGGGCAAACTACGCAACCCAGATGAACTACCATTTGATCTCTGTTTTGGTGGAAGGAGACAGTTCTGCCAGAGCAGCTATTCTGACCTGGGTAGGCAACATTATTGAATAGTTATTTTCTGCAACTGCCAAAAACATTAAAAACTTACCACTATTAATGGCTTACCAACAGTATAATTGGTATACTCTACAAAGACATTGGCCCTCATTTATGAAACGTGCGTATGATAATGTCCACGCAAAAGTCTGCATACATCAATCTGGATCGATTTGGACACGAGCACTGGCGACTATCAAATCTCACGTCAAGTCTCAACTCGTGTATGCAGGTTTTTGAGGCAATTTACTTGCGGTGGAGAATAATCTGAGTTATTTTTAGACCATAGGCTGCTTCTGACAGGCATTCAAATGTATTAATACATTAATTTAAACATGACTGCAAAATATATTTCATAAGCAGAGAAATATAAACATTTCCACTGGCCACTCGGGCCACCAAGCCAGTTCATCTTGTGGCCAAAATCACTAATTAGTGGCCACAATTTTGCATGCATTTTTACAAAGTAACAAAAAGTCAGTTGTTAGAAAATAAAGCATTTATATCTTAACATCTTGTTGGCTCAGGCTGTTTAATTAGTATTGTTTACACATCCTTCTACAGTATTATAATTTCACCATGTTTGGTAGGCTATCGAAAATCACAAATAACTAGGCTATATGTTATCTCCCCCACACTATTTGCTCATGATTATGTTGTTTAATACTTGCAATCAAGAATGAATTGATTTTGTAGTAGCCTAGGCTTTTAACATTAGACTAGCATGTTTGGGCAATGAGGCTATCATGAATAAGCGAAGTCTAAAAACGCGAGGCAGAAAAACTTTTAATTCCGGATCCGCCTTGCATGATGCAGAACAAACAAGTTGCATGCTGCGCCTGCGTCTAGGATGCTGTTGCTGCTAACTTAGGTTGATTCTGGACACCATTTACCTGTTGTTTTTTTTAACATGCCACATAGAGCTAAACCAGAGCAAATTCGCTCAATGCAAGAGAAAAGGCGAGGCAGACTCTGCTCGAGCTCGCAGCTGTCGCTGCTTTTTGACAACAACAAAAAAACGGCCAGGTAAAGGTGGTGCGTGAGTCTAGCTGTTTCTTAGACTTCTTTTTTCAGCCGGTCAGAGAAGTGTCTCTTCTTAAACGTATTACAACTCTCCAACACTATCGTACAATGCATTATGCATTCGGGTCTACTTTTGTTTCAACGTTTGAGAAATGAGGGCAAGTCTAGTTAAGTGTTTCACAAAACAAATAAATTGATTGTGTATCAAGAATTCTGGTCCAAATGCTTTGGCAATTAAATGTTCCTTGTGGTTTGTTTTCTTGTATTTATTTCTCAGTATTTATTTCTCAATCTTTCCTTAGATTTTAATCGAGAATATGGTTCTCCAGCTGCAAAGGACAAGTTTAATGCACTAGACTTTGACACTTTACTGAAGCAGGCCCAGAAGAATCAGAAGAGGTAACATGAGGCTTGCCATAGGAGGCAACAAATACTTACCTCAGAGCTGTTGGTTGGTTCTACGCCTCCAATGCTGCCTTGAAAGTTTTGTTATGTTTGGGTTTTTATTTTTTTAAATTTTATTTCTGCAAGCTAACACCTTCTATTGAAGTGAAGATTTGTATGAAAAGTCTAAAAGAGTTACAAAAAAAAAGAATAAATGGAAATTATTTTTGTTTTTGTTTATTTAATTGTGATCATGTGACTTTAAATGTATATGAAAAAAAGTTTTAAAATGGACACATTTGTTCCATGTATTTCCCCAAATGAATGGGAGTGTAATACATTGGATATGTACTACATAAATAAATCTAATTTACAAAAGAATATTGAATGTCTTTAATGTTTGTTTGATTAAAAAAAAAAAGGCTTAATTTTACTTCATTAATATACTGAATAGCTGAATACAAGACGTCTGCTTTATAGGTACCGTTACTCTATATTAACCACTAGGCTGATGATCAATGGACTGGGGAAACAAATTCAACTTTTAAGTGGACAGGTGATTTATTTATGTAAACAACCATTTAACTTAGTTATATGGTTTACCAATCTATTAAAACAAGACAGTAGAGGTATACATTTTTCAACGCGTAGTCTACGTAAAAGTTGCAATGGAATGGCAACATTACTGTGCAGGTTAAGTTCGCTACCCATTCTATTGGGAAATGTGGACTGGGAGGAAGCGTCGCAAGAGCTAGCGGACTACCCTTATATGGACAGACAGTACAGAGAGATGGACAAAACCTCTGCTGCAGCCAGAATGCAAAAATTCTAACTGTTTTAAACATGATTCAAAACATGATTTGGATGAGGGATGTCCTGTTTGAAAATAAGTCAATGCGAGCCCATATTTGGGAAATATGCACGCGTTTGACCCTCTTAACTAAATTCATATTCACAAAACTTGTGATGCAATTTGACATTGCCTGGTGTACTGCCTCGCATCACATTTTGGCAGTGTTTTTGTGAAGAATATATATTTAGAGATGTTTAAATATGTAATGCTGATGAAAGGTGTATCTCTACACGATTTAAATGTGTTTGCTGTATTTTGTTACCGATCTAGTTCTGACTGGTTTTAACTAGTCCTTGGAGCATGCGCAATCTGTGTAAACAGGAAGAAACGACCAAATCCAGGCACGCAGAAGAATACCATAATGGTCGGACGTGAATTATGTTCTAATTTATCTATATGAACGATGAAGTAATAGCCGTAGGAACAGATATATATCCCGCATACACTTAAGAAGAGCAGACTGTCGTTTTTTATATTTATTTTTTGTGCTAAACCAAACGGGCATTGAAGTGAATTGATTCCAGCTCCGGTAATTCGACAAGCGAAATAGCCCAAACCCCTGAGCGTCTATTTGCATTTGTCTTGTGTGTGAATTCGGTTTTTAACATAAACACAAATATTTAGCTATGGTACAGAAAGATAAGGTTTTAGAGACGTCTCATGTCAAAGGCGAACAGAGCCCCGGCCCTGCCCCTGGCGAGGCTTGTGCAGAGGCCCCTGTTCCAGTTGAAGAACCGGGCATTGGAGTCCAATCTACTACTACGGGTCGGAGGAAATTCGTTAGCGGAGTCGTGGAAGGTAATGTATGTTTACGTTGTATTTGATCGTGTAGATACTTGCATACCCTGAGATAAAGGGTATTGATGATGCAAACTGCTGGTGCAGCAGTCAATTTTTTTTAGGAGGCGTCTATTTTAACATGAGCTAGCACTTTCTTAGTTTAAATATTAATGTACAAATTACAGCTGTTGCTTCAGTAAATTAAGTAATATTTTGTATTAGTAATATTTTGGGGAAAGGCATAATCCCGATCACTAAATATTTCAATGGCTTTGCAGTCCAATTATCCTGGCTAACCTTTTGACATGAAGACCATGCAGTCGCTGCAATCAGCAATCAAGCAGCTAAATCAAAATAGGACATAATGTCAAGCAACTTATTGTAACTGTTTTCTTTTGCACAGGCTTTTATGGCAGGCCATGGACAATGGAACAAAGGAAAGAGTTGTTTAGGAGGTTGGTTGATGTTTTGCTTTTACAAATTATCTTAATCGTAATTTGTAATCATTGTGACAATTATTCTAATTATCATTTTAATATACTGTGAATTTTCCAGGCAGCAGAAATGGGGGCTTAATACATACCTCTATGCACCTAAAGATGACTATAAACACAGAATGTTCTGGAGGGAGCTTTACTCTGTGGAAGAAGCCGGTATCTTAATTATTTCTGTTACAGTTTTGTGAAGTTCCAGGTCTCATGGCATGGGGTGTCACTTGACATTTTTTTAAGATTTTCTTTTATGTATATGTTCCATCTTTGTATTTCATATGTTTTTCATATCTTTTTTTTTAGAACAACTGATGACTCTGATCACTGCTGCAAAGGAGTATGGGATAGAGTTCATTTATGCCATTTCTCCAGGATTAGACATCACATTTTCCAATCAGAAAGAGGTTTCTACACTCAAGAGGAAGCTTGATCAGGCATGGCTAAATTCATACTCTAATAAAATATACTGCAATAAAACACACTCAGACACACACAGCCATAAACTGTATTATGTATAGTCTAAATACATCTACAAGCTATTTTCTTTATACACCACCCTCATTTTACTCTTCCTTTGTAGGTTACTCACTTTGGCTGCAAATCCTTTGCCTTGCTATTTGATGATATTGACCACAACATGTGCCCTGCTGACAAAGAGGTGTTCAGCTCTTTTGCACATGCTCAGGTGTCCATCACTAATGAGATTTACCAGTATCTGGGAGAACCTGAAACATTCCTCTTTTGCCCTACAGGTAGCCTTTGTTTTGTCCACAAATTGATTTCTGCACCTGACAAACATTTATGGTCAATAAAGCTGTGTATATGCAATGTCATTTATGTGTTTTCTTGAACTGCAGAATACTGTGGGACATTCTGCTACCCAAATGTACATCAGTCCCCGTACCTCCACACTGTAGGAGAGAAGCTTCTGCTTGGCATTGAGGTGCTATGGACAGGTGAGTCTCATAGTCTGCCAGACACAGGCCAGTACCGTCACTTACTATTAAAAAGTCCAATTGGTGTAGACTAGAAGCCTACCCTGGGATATACCTTACACTGTAGGTATGCTTCTCTAGGTCCCAAGGTGGTGTCCAAGGACATAACTGTAGAGTCAATTGAGGAGGTGTCTAAAATCCTCAGAAGAGCTCCAGTTATTTGGGACAACATTCACGCAAATGACTACGATCAGAAGAGGCTCTTCCTGGGTCCTTACAAGGGCCGCTCTACCGAGCTCATCCCCAGACTGAAGGGAGTCCTCACCAACCCCAACTGCGAGTTTGAGTCCAACTTTGTGGCCATCCACACCTTGGCCACCTGGTACAAGTCCAATATGAATGGTGTGCGCAAAGATGTTGTGATGAGTAAGTGTCCAATGAAGATTTTCAGATATTTGTGTTTTAAAAAAAAGAGTAATTCATGTAATCGCTGTCTTCTCCCTTCTTCCTGGGCAAGCTGACAGCGAGGACAGCACCGTCTCCATCCAGATCAAGTTGGAGAACGAGGGCAGCGATGAGGAGCTGGAGACTGACATGCTCTACAGCCCTCAGTTGGCCCTGAAGCTGGCCCTCACAGAGTGGCTAGGGGAGTTTTGTGTGCCTCACCAATACAACAGTAAGAGCAGCCCTGTTATTAGCAGTAGGCTAACACCCCCTCCCCACACCCCCAATAAACCTCTTTCTTTCAGCTCACAGAGGTGAGCTAACTCCTCACCAAGTGTCGAGGTGTCCCTGAGCAAGACACCTAACTGCTCCTGGAGCCAAGTGCACCAGCTGGGCGTAAAAATGTTGGTCCTAACGCGTACGTCGGTCTTAGAGACGTCTGACTTTGTGATTCGAATTTACACCGAGTGCACCAAGAAATTGATCACCAAATCAATAATGACAGACAGTTCAAGTCAGGCAAAAGCTATAATCAAAACCCAAAACATTGATGTTTCCTCTTTTAAAAGACTGCCGACCGGGGAAGGATGTACACTAAGTTTATGCCTACGGTAGTATTTATTTATATCTTTGGGTGTGTCCGATCACGGAGCCATATCAAACAGCCTAGTAAGATGCACTCTGTCATCGTTGTTAAACAATGAATGCGGTGGTAGACTGCGGATAGCTGAAGAGGTGAGAAAGAAATTAAATGTTTTCAAGAATAACCTTTTTTAAAACCTGCAAGACGGGGAAGGATATGATCTTCAACAATAAACATCAGCACCATCATAAAAAATGTTGGGTTTGTCCAATCATTAACAATCTTTCTTAATTCTTTTATTTATTATGTTATGTTAAAGACACACGGTCAGCGTTTTTCTTTTTTGTTGTGTAGCCTAATCATAATTTTGTCCATTATTACCATGATTAATCTGACTTCTGCTCTACACTAGACGTAAACGTTACACCCAGGCACAACTCATAAACGGCTTAAGTTTAACTGGCGCACTAGTCGTAACTTTAGGTTGATCTTAACTATGTTGGACTTAGCGTTACAGGCGTGTGCGGGTCGGAATGTAGTACATTTACTTATGATTCTGCTCTGTGTCCGTCAGGCCGGCAGGTGCCTCACAGCGGTGCCAAGACCTCCGGCGTGGACATGACCTCCATGGGCGCACCCATCCTCTGCTCCTCTACCAGCGTCACCACGGTCTTCCAGCAGCCCATCATGTCACCGGTGGTGCCGTCCCTCTGCCCGGACCCACACTTGCACCCCATGGCCAAGAGGCAGCTGGAGCTGGACGTGGAGGAGGTGGGAGGCTTTGAAGAGCTTGTGAGACACAACAGCTCAACGTAATGGCATGCAAATGTAGATAGTAATAGTAATAACAGTGTAGCTTATTACTTAGTAATCATCCCCCCCGTTCTCCAAACACGGGGTTCCTGGCCCTTAGCCTGACCACCACTAATCTGATCTATAAATGTTTAATCCCAGAGTTCAACATGATGTCATAATGTCGATTTATAATAAATATTCAGTTGTTCTTGATCTTTCCTCCGTGCCTCTGCATGTGTCTGTGCAGGTGGAGGTGGAGGACAAGAGAGAGTGTGAAGAGGAGCCCATGGAGATGGTAGATGAGAAGATAGACGAGCCTCAGGTGGAGGCTGACGGCGAGGGAGAGGAGGCTGCCCCCGTCCTGGCGGAGAAGATGGCGGAGGACCTGAAGCCCATGGACACGGACAAAGAGAGCCCGACAGAGTCCAAGTCCCCAGAGGAATCCATCCAGGAGGACTCTGGAAGTGACATAGCCCCCATGCAGACAGATGAGCAGCTCAAGCATGTTTGTGTGAGTTTTTCATTATTATATCCACGTAGTTTCTTTTCTTATTCAAGCTTTCATTGTAAATGGTTTACTGGTTATTTTGTAGCAGTTAAAATTACTTATTTCTTTTAGATTTTGTATATTTTAGCAGTTTTAAAAAATATATATATTCTGTTTGATACCTTAGAAACTATAATATATTAAATTAAAGATGTTTTAATTTTTGTTGTTTTACAATACTTTCTTTAAGTCTGCATGTAGTCTAAATTGCATGTTTCAAATGCATATGTTCCCATTTGTATCCGTCTCTGGATAACTAATAAAGACGGTTACAAAAAAAAGGCAGTATACTATATTTTCCTGCATCTATTTCCTCAGGATGTGTTTGTACCTGGGCCAAATGAGAAGCCCCTCTTCACACCAGAGCCTGTCACTTTGGAGGACCTGACTCTGCTGGCAGAGCTCTTCTTCCTGCCGTACGAACATGGGCCCAAGGCTGTGCAGATGTTGAAGGAGTTTAACTGGCTACGAGCAAACAGCAGCACTGTCAGCGTCAACTGCAAGGGCAAGGAACCGGAGGTGGGTGCAGACTATGGAATTTGCCATTAATGAATAGTATGCACAAACATGGGGAATAACTCTTGCCTTTCAATGTATTGCTGTTAACTCCTGCAAACAAAATGGTGGATGTGTAATACCTCTACTGCCCATTAGATGGTGTGATTTGTGATGAGATAAAACATGGTTACTGTAAAAACTGAGAGTGTAACCAGACTGTGCACCATTCACATTTTCTATATCCCAGGAATAAATGAGTGCTTTGCCTGCAGTCGCTTTAAAACATTTTACACGCTCTAGGTTGCGGAGTGGCAGTCCAGGGCAGAGAAGTTTGAGGAGATGTGCTGCTCAGTAATCCACATGTTCACGCGCCTGTCCAACTCGGCCAACCGAACCATCCTGTACGACCTCTACCCCTACATCTGGGACGTCAAGAGCATCATTTCTATGGTCAAGTCTTTTGTCCAGTGGTTAGGTACGTATATGAGTGAACCCAACGCTCTGGACCACGGCAGGGTGCTAGCATAGCAAGCCTTATCTAGTCCTGTAGTGCAGCTCTTAGTTAATTCATGAATGAACGAGTCACTCACATGTAAATTCTTACCTCTCCAATGGTGGTGTCAGCACACAGAGATGAGCATTTAACTGATCATTGTGCTCCTCTGAACTCATGTTCCAGGGCATGGCTCTGTAGTTACGTCATGCACATACATAATCATTGACACAGCATGCACAGTGTGCTTAACAGAGGGCAGTAGTAGAGTGTGGCCTCAACCTCCACCTGTACACAAGGTGAGAACCTGAGCTGCTACATTCACCTTTAGTGATGCATCACAGCATTTAGAGAAGACCAGCTTAGGAAGGAAAGGCCTCTTGGTAGTTTTTATCGTATATACTGCTCTACTTTTATTTATTTTTTGGGACTGAATGCCGCTTGCACTGCTATCATCCACCCTATAGTATCCCTATTTAGTTGCTCCATCCTTGTTCTGAACTGTGTGCAGCAGGGTTACAGCTGCTTGCTGTGTGTCCAGTAACATCACCGCTGCATTCCCACATGTGACACACTTGCTTCCACCTCTCTATCTGTGGGGACGGGCGCCAGGGGGATAAGTCCTCTTTCCCCCCTGGTCCATGCCCTAGCGCGCACGCGAGTTTGGAGAGCAAGTTGACTGACTGGATGTGGATGGCCATTCTGGTGCATAAAAACACTTTAAAATCAGCTGCTAGTTCAGCGGGTTTAAACCCTTTGGTTCAAGCCTGCTGAGCAGCTTCACACATGAGGGTGGGAGATGATACGAAGCTGAATGACTTGCTCCAGCTGTGCGAGGCTGCACTCGTGTCGCCTGCTGTATTGGAGCAACATTCAGACAAGGTTTCTACGGGTTTAATTTGAGAGCTTTGCCCTTTCATAGTAAAGCACCAGCATGGCCTGGAGGTTACTCCCTGTAACCCAGTTTCATTCACAGGTTTCTCACCAGTCCGGCTATATGGTAAAGCTGATGGCGCTAGTCTATACACAGCAGGCAGCATACCTAAACTTGCAAAACCACACTAAAGCATCCCTAAAATTCTTCTGAAGGCTTTTCTGTTTATTATGAAGATCTTTGAGGTCATTATAAAGTTGACTACTATTATACCCATCCCGGCCTTATTAGATGCTGTGCAGCCAGCAGTCAGTCACATCTTCCCTGGTTTTTGTGCTGTAAAATACCCATCTAACGAATATTCTCTACTGTTTCTCCTTTCACTGTGTACAGATGGAAGAATCCACATTACAAGTTTCTACTGCTATTGGATCTCCAAGGGCGATGTATGCACAGTGCAGGCGTTGTCTTTCTGTTCATGTTAGAATAAAAAAAAAAAGTTCTTTATTTATAAGTTGCTAAATGTAAAAGGGCGAATTGGTGAGAAGGAAGAAGCCCTCCGGATGAAGTCACATTTTGCGCAGCGATTTATAGTTTTGAGTGTTAACTCCAAAATCTCTCTCTGGCAGCTTCTGTCTAACTTGTTTTTTGTTTCTATTAGTAGGCTTTTAGAGATGGCTCAGAGCAACCCTTGTGCACCTACTTCAGGGAATTCACACATGGCTTTCAAACTCATGCTTTTCTCTGTACAGTCAGCTCTATGCTAGTTTAATTGGGTATGCCACATTGATACGTATTATACAATGTAGGCTTATCTATAACCTTGACTGTGATCAATCTTGGTGTATAACAGTATAATGTTGGCCTACCAAAAGAGTTCAATCTCTTTTATGGTTTCTTTACCATGGCTGACTGAAAGTGAATTCTGACTTCCTCTCAGTGGGTGCATCGGCGTGCTGTTTTGTGCCACCTTGCCAAAAGGATTTGTTTTAGTTGTCAGGGTGAGGTTGGCTATGTGTGTTAGATGCCCTACCCACGCACTATATTTGTCTGGTAACATGACAGGGCTCCTCATCACCAGACCCAGGATCTGCCACATGTGGCAGTAGCCACACAGCTCAAGAGTGGGATGTGGTGTCACGTATTAGCTGCAGAGACATGTGGCATGCTACTATTGCATGTCCTGTTGCTAGCGGCGCTGTATGCAGCTGAGAAATGATTGCTTTATTTTCCCGCAATACCCAATGCTCCCTCAGCGTAATCGTTGGTCTGTGTTGATAATGGGTTTGTAATGAGAATTGAGAGGCCCTTCGTGATGGGCGATGCTCCCTCTGTCCTCCTGGATTGATGACTCGCGCCCCTATTCATGTGACAAGGCAGATAAGTTGACAATGTGACTTCAGACGAGGTGCCAGTTTGTGTGTGTGGGGTAACAGCAGCTGAAGCTTACATCGTCTTTCCTGTGACGCTAGATCCACTTTTAGGGTTCTGGCCCGTTAATGACCCAGCATAATATTTCCGCACAACTCTTGAAAATATGCCACTACTCAGCTCCACAGGAAGATGGCGTACCTATGCTGTCTTTACGTTGGCACAAAAATGACACCTTTACTTTTAGCCCCTTTGTCTTGAGCGAAGTACTATAGCTTTTCTTAAAGGATTGTCACAATTAGGAAATTTAGGCAGACAGGGTACATCTAGTAGCTTGGTTTAGTGACTTTTATTACTCTGCCAGAGTAATTTTGGTTAAGGTCTCTTGAGTTTCACCTGTAAGCTTTAGTTGCTCGAGCCCCATTACAGCGGGAAAGTAATTAGCATCAAAGTGGTTCTTTTGATTTATTTGTAAGTTTTTGTTGCTTTTACAATTCCGACAGCCTTCTATTTGATCTATTTGGATAATAGACACCTATGACACCCCCTCCTCCCCATCTTCCCCACCTTCATCTGTGTCAGAGAGCCCCATCCTGTGGTAACAATGTCCGCTTGGCTCTGCTCCTAACAGGGTGTCGTAGTCAGTCCTCAGCACAGTTCCTTAGTGGAGACCAAGAGCCCTGGGCCTTTAGGGGAGGTCTAGCAGGAGAGTTCCAGGTATCTAATGCACTGAATTCACAGCAATCAAATGGAAAAAGAGTGTTTTAGAAGTAAAGAAGACAGTGGTTTTTGCGTGCGCAGGTGTAAAAGGGTTTGGTCTGGCAAAGGTGAGCTGATTGTGTTCTATTTGGATCTGGAAAAATCGGGGTTATCCCCTTCCCTTGTACTCTAAAGAGATCCCAAGCGGATAGTGTACCTAAATGGACAGCCATTTGTCAACCTCTTGGGAAACATTGATTTGTCAGTGTTTTAAGAGGGAGAAGGTGAACTGATGTCAACCTGTCACTAAAGGTTATTCAGGTTTGGTTCAGCATGGTCTATTCATTATTAATATTTTGATTTCTTTCAGCAACTGCCCAAAGGAGATGCTGCTTTTCCCTAGCGCAAGCGGCCGCAAGCTAGCATGGCTAGGTTTTTATTTTCATGACATCTCATTTCTTTGCAGGAAAGCACAGCGCAAAAAATTCCCCATACCCTTTGTGCGCACACACATAAGCATCGCAGCGCAAGCGAGAATGCAAGCAAGTTCGCCAGCGGAAAACTCCATGATCAAATATACTAGTTAAGCCTAGATTCATAACACAATCCAGCATCACTAATCTGGCAAGTGGCTAATGCTTGATGAAATGCCTGTTAGCTGAAAATGTTTTGTTCCTGGAGTTTTCGCCTTCTCTTTCTGCGCCAGCATCATTAATTTTCTCAACAGGAGGGTCCTGCGCAGCGATATTTTGCGATGCCTTAGGAATGGGGAAAGGAGCATCTCCTTTAGCCAGTACATCCTTAGTCAGACCAAAACTTTCCTCTGTTTTACTTGCACTTGACAAATAAGAATTTGTCTCTTGCACAATGTTAGCTGAAGTCAAGGGTGGGTTCTTTTATTTTGTTTATATATTTTTTTTGGCTGCTGCTACAGCTTCTGCCCTGTCAAACTAACAAGGAGTAATTTTTTATATATATTTGAATACGTTTGTGTATAAGTTGTAGTCTGGAACATTGGTTCCCCAACTCCTTTTGGTGTGACAGTGTCTGAGCTGTAGCAAATTGACTGAAAGGCAGTCAACCAAGGCCAGCCCAACACCTGCTCTCAGGGTAACTGAACCTGTCTTTTTTGATATCAACAGAGATTGTTGCCAATAGAGGGGGCAAACGATCTTTTCTACCAGCCACCACCCTTGACGCCCACCTCCAAACTCTATTCCATAAGGCCCTATTATCCTAAAGATGAGGTATGTGCCTGTGTGTTTTATGTGCATTGTTTTTGCTCAGTCCATTAGACTATAATAACAAATTATAGGATATTATACTACTATTGGATCAGTATAATTGTATGTTTAATGTTTTATTTCATATTGTGCCATTGTTTGTTCCTTGTTTAGACATATCTAAATCAGGGTGACTTGTGTTTTGGGGGTCATAGTGTCCCTCTAATGTCATTTGTGTATGTATTTTTAAAGGTCTCGGTCTATAAGATATGTAAAGAGATGTATTCTGAAGGGATGGAGGAAATTCCTTTTTCTGACCAAGAGTCAGACCTAATAGGGGACAGGTAAGGCTGGGATAATCTAAATGATTTATTTTCACACCTAAATATTAAGTATAGCACGATTCAGCGTTTCTCTTTTTTTTACCGGCACTTTGGGTATCAGCCGATACCGAGTACTGATTCGATTCCAGTGTTAAATTAAGTTGCAAAGAAAATGCCGATCTCTATTTTAAGACCTAGATGCATTTTAGAGCCCCTGCTGCTGATAGTGTGGCCTGGGTAGGTTAGACATAGCTGATGCTTGACAGTAGACCTACGCGTGTAAATTACTTTAATTGGATCAGCCCCATGGATCAGTTACAACTGTCAAATTGTCACCGATACCAATCCAGCTATTTAAGTCAGTATCAGACCGATTTCCGATCTCAGTATAGTATCGGTGCCATCTTTACTAAATATGCATGTTTTAGTCAAATGCTATTTCTGTTTACATGAATAAGAATTTCTAATCATTTTCATTGTGCTCACAGGCTAGTTGGTGGATTTCTGACTCTTAGCCCAGACTATGGATTTGTACTGGAGGATGAGGAGGGCATCTGTGGCTATGCTCTTGGTACTGCAGATGTCAATCCTTTCATCAAGAACTGCAAGTTGAGCTGGATTCCCTTCATGCAAGAGAAATACCACAAACCTGACTGTCAGAAGGACCTGTCTGAGGCAGAGGTAGGAACTCAATTCCTGTCTCTTGCTTAAGTCTCTCTACCATGTGGCATGTTATTGTGTTCCCCATGATAAATCTTTGTTCTTACATTACCAACTGGGTCTATTGTTTATACCTGTAGAAGATGATGCTGAGCTTCCATGAAGAGGAGGATGGTCTCCCAGAGACTTTTCTTTCTAATTTCCCTTCCCTCATCAAAGTGGACATCCACGCCAAGGTCGATGACCCTAGCGTGGCCAAGAGCATGATGGGATGTTTGCTATCATCTCTCAAAGCCAATGGTAGGTGGCAGAAATGATCTGATTTGAAATTGTTCTTAAACCATTATATTATATACAGTGCTAGGTCTTGGCGATGAATCGAAATCATTCAATTAATGCCTAAATCTCAAAATCGAGATTAATGCTTTCACTCAAAATTAGCATATTGGGTCGTACCGACGGGTGGCGCTCCCCCTCCCGTTCTTTATCACATGTGTGTTTCTCGACGGCCCTGCTTTGTTTTAGCAGGCCTGTGGTCCTTATTGGCTGTATAGGCCCTAATTAAGCTAATTAAGTGGACCTGGGCAGATACCTTGATATAGGTGTGTTGCAGAACACTGTCTGGGTGTCCCTCCTGGCACCACACATGCTGTTGTTTGGTTCGGTTTGTTTCTTAGTTTGGTTAGCGTGCAACACGCACCACATATATTCAGTACGTACACCTACAGACATGCACACCTCATTCTATGTTATTCAGTTTGTTAATTAAGAGTTTGGTTTGTTTGGTTTACGGCCCTTGAGCCAGGCCGTAACACTCCAGTCGACACCCACCAATTTCCACAGCACAACCAACCTCCACCACAACACGTTTATTGTGTATTGTTGGCATCTCTGTGGGGGTTATATTAAAGGAGTAATTTCATGCTCCTTTTCACTTGTTGACACAGTTCCTTGACTTCTTAAAGCAATGTAGTTGACCATCTTAGGTGAAAATACCACATAAATTATGTGGAATAGCACAATAACAACTCTCAAAAAATTGTCAGATTTCAGTGACTGTTGCTTTAAATTTAACAAGCCACTGCACACCCCGCCCTGACTTCCACGTATCTGTGTTGACGCGAGACTACGACTGCTTTACTGCTAGTACTCGAACGTGTTTTGAACATAGTTTTATGGGTATTGAACCACATATGGTTTATTTTCAACAGCCTTTTCAAGGTGTTAATATTGCACATTAATTCCACCTCGCCGTCCAGACTACAGTAAAGGATACGGGAGGCAGAATGTAGTTTGTTGTTGTTCCTGTCAACCACATAACCACAGCAGCAGCTTGGTCACACAGCCCTGTGAAGGAACAGGGGTGGTACGTTTTGATAACCAGCCATGCATCTACTAAGCACATTATTTAATGAATGAAGGTTAAATTATACCATAGCACAACATCGCAGCCATCTTTGCCCTTTAAACAGCCATGTACCCATAAGCACGTATGAATTAATGAATGAAGGGTTACATAGCATGAAACCGCAGCCGTTCTTGCCACTATGGTACAGGTTTATGATGGATAGGTTGCTAGCTGCTAGCAACAACACAAAGTAATATTCGGTTTAACAAGAAACGTTAAAGTTAAACAAAGACATTTTCTATCTTTGTTATTATCGCAAACATAACATTAAATGTTTTGTATGATATGACCCATCACTGACCCAGATAAATGCATTATTACTCGCGGTACCAAAAACGGCAATCCGTTTCCAGCAGAAAATCCTGCTAGCGCATCAGCTAGCATTAGCTGCGATTAGCATTTCTTACCTTTGTACACTTTCGTGATCTAATATCTGTTATGCAATTAACGTGCATGATATAGGTTGGGATTAACCACACTTGTTGTTATATGTACTGTAGCCATTTCGGATTATATTAGTTAGGGCTGGGCGATCTGGACCAAAAATCATATCCCGATATATATATTTAGGTTGAATAACTATACACCAGGGCTACTCAATTACAGTCCTGGAGGGCCGCTGCCCTGCATGTTTTAGGTGTCTAATAATAATACTAGCTGGCTACCTATATCTTTGTCAGAAACGAAAATTGACTCCGTATCTGCTCTCATTGAAAAAAGGTGCGAATATAACTATCGATATAAATGATATTGTCTAATTTGATATTTCTTTTGAAAATAAACCGATAAATTAAATATTGATATATCGCCCAGCCTTGATATTAGTTGCATTAAGCCAATGTAGGCCATGTAACACTAGGCTATTATCCTACTGACACTGGTCTCTATCTGGATTTGGTTCTTTGGGCCTGTGATAATAAAAGCACCTTTACCTTTACTGTTATACTAGCTCTGAATAGGTATATATTATCTTATACCTATTATTAGGCTATGTTATTTAAATTCACTGTATAGGCTACACCACCTATTGTAGAAATGTTAAGCTAGTATTAAAGTCTGCATATTTCTCCTATCATAGGCCTACGATACCCACAGACATAACCACTCAATATTTGATGATATATATTAATGTGGGTGCTTCTCCAATCACTGCCTACAAGCTTTATTTAGTTTAACTTAAGTTATTTGTTGATATTGCACACATTACCCTAGGGCATAAGCCTATTACAGTATGGCATATATTTTGAATAAACAAAACGGCTTTAAGTAATATTTTGTAATGAAGAAAATCTATTAAAATTGTTATCATCCATCATACAGAAAATAATCAAGATTTTATTTTTTTTTTAATTTAATTTTGTTTTTTTTAAGGCCAAATCGCCCAGCCCTATACAGTACATAAAAATCAATGATAAACTTGAACGATCCATTTGATGTTTGGTTCTGTTGATTATCTGAGAGGTTGTTTTCCATCATGATAAACTGAATATTGTCACCTGTTAAACATTTGGGCTTCTTTAGTTAACTTCGTATAGTATAGATTTGGAATGCAAAATAATAATGTATTATGCATATCTCTGCTTGTCTTTTCTTTTTTCTTCCAGGGTCTCACGGGGCCTTCTGCGAGGTACGACAGGCTGATAAAAGAATGTTGGACTTCTACAGTAAACTTGGCTGCTTTGAGGTTGCAAAAATGGAGGGCTTCCCCAAAGACATCATCATTATGGGACGCAGTCTCTGAGGCCATGTAGTGCTTCAGTAAAAGCTCTGTAGTACTACAGAGGGCTGGGGAGAGGAGCAGTCGACCCGGCTTTTCAACATGCTACCTTCATGAGACAAACTTCCATGATGATTTATACTACGTATCCGTCTGGGCTAGCCCGAGATAACCTATTTTTAGATTGTGTATAAAAGCACAGCAGTTTTCTGGTGCTTTTCTTAGATGTTATGGCCCTGCTGGATTCAGAGAATCCAAAGTGAAAGGGTAAAGAAGTAATCTGCAGTCTCTCTAAGTTAGCAGATTTAAGCCAACATGGCCCTCCATTCATTAGTTCAGGGGTATTTTCTATCCATGTAGCCCCAGAATGCAGGAGGTGGCCGGAAACATTATAGGCCTGTTATCATCTACATGTTCTTTGGCCAATATGTGGCCAAAAACAGGGTGTCTATATTGGAAATTGATAGAAACAAAAGTGTCACGAGTTATGGCCTGTCTCACGTAGCACCATACCACCCATATATTCCACATCTGTTGACCTATCTTTGACCTACAGTATAGAATACAACTGTAGGGGGAAAAAAAAGTAGGGTACGGTTATATAAGCTGTAAGGAGTCCTGTGAGACTTTGCCTTATCTAAGTACACTATGGTACCACCACTGGCACAACAGGAAAGAAGAGTCTTCAGTATATTATAGCAGTTTCTCCTGCTTTCAAGTGATGTAACTTGGCATTTGTCAGTGTGCATCTATAGGGTGGGTGGAAAATCGCTTGTGGTTTGTTAGTCATCAGTAGTTTACAAGTTCATAACGGAAGATGCATGTGGGTCTTCTGGGTTATAGTAGATGTTCTGACAGTGGAGAATTAATTTTGGTCGTCGTATTCTTTATCACTTTGCTTTTGGCTATCGTTTATTACCGGTTTCCCTTTTTAACTATTGTCTTATTGATTTGTTGCTTTCAATTTTTTATTTTTTTATTGCAGGTCTGTGTCAGAGGGGTCTTATTTCTGCTTACTATCTTTCTAACCTGTTACTTGTAGTTTAAGACTGGTGACTTCAACTTCGGCCTTGTTCTGTAACTTGCCATCCAGCTCTACAGCTCTGAAATGTGTAAACTGTCAAATCTCTTGTGAATAGCCTATCTGATCCAACATCGCTTTACAATAATTGATCATTGGTCATGAGTGCTAAAAAAATCTTACCCCAATGTCCGTCCTTTTTGTTGAAGGTATTTTGAAAGGTGTAAAATATTTATGTAGATGATTATGCCCTGGCTCCAATTCTGAATATAATGGAGTTTCTAAATTATCCCGTTATAACCTAATACCTGAACAGTTGAGCAGTGGTTTATCTGGATGTTTAGGTCCACACTATACATGTTTTCTTGGCGTGGTAGCAGTGACCAACCATTGCTTGTGTAAAATGCATTCCTTCCTGAATTGTTTACACCATTGCACACAATGGTTGTTGACCTTAGGCTGCACACTGACTGATGCGGTTATTAAATCCTGTCCACAAAGTGGGACTGAATCTGCTGTATTAAGAGGATGGGGTTGGAACAAATATTCCTAGGCCTTTTCTTATTTCTGCTCTCAATGTAATGATTTATACTCTGACATGTTTCCCAGTTCTTTTTGTAGATCTACAGAGTGAAAAGAAGCACTTTGACCATAAATAGTGTTGTTCTGTTGGTTACGTGATAATCAACTTTCTCATGTTACTCAGTAGCTGCCTCTGTGGTGTTTAAATGGCGTACATTTATGATGTGCATGAAGTGTATTGGATATAAAGCAGCCATTAGAATAAACGTATATTCTGTTCTGTAGGGGAAGAATCATGTCACCCGGCTTTGTACATATTCAGCTACATAAACAGTCTAAACACTTAATAAAGTCGTTATTTTGTAGATCTGTTTACTGAGATTATTTTCAGTGCAGACATATTAAAAAGCAAAATGAACACATAAATATTGCCTTTATATCAACTGGATGATATAAACTTAGTTTGTTATATTCGGAGGCATTTAAAAGTACAAACATTTTGTTTCGCGTCTAGGCACGCCCACCACGGATGTGATGACACGGGCCATGATGCTTGAGGATGACACGGGCGCGCTGTGTCGAACAGTGATGACGTAATGACAGTACTTGCGTAGATAAATTGCGCCGCCGCATGTTATTTTCATTTAGAAAGTGTCCATAGATATATCTTGAGTTACATGTTTTAGACAGTTATGGCTTTCCTTGATGAATCATCGGACGTTGCGGGTCCATCAAAGTTGGAGAACTACCTTTTCAGTAAGTACATTTTCAATGAATATACACTGTCATGCTACGGTAGCTAACCGCGCATTGGTTTGATTGCAGTAGTCTGTCACACGTGGGTTTCAGGATCTCTGAAAATTGTTTGATTATACAAATTCTTGAAACATTTTACAGTATTAACACATCATATCTCGTTAACGTGATACATGCATTACATTGTAACATTTCAGGTTGCGAACTCTCATCTAAAGTACCATTCTACACCTTCCAAGGGGACGAGGAAGATGATGTAGAACATTTTCTTGAACTAAGAACGGTATGTAATCAGAAATCGCTTCTATATATGTACTAAACATATATGTATATGTATCGTCTGGTTTACAATTGATTAACACAATGCCATCGATTAACAAATGTGGCAGAAGAAAACGGGTATTTTTACATGTGTTCATGGTGAATGAAGTTACCTTTCGCCACCTTACTAAAATAATGGCCTATGTCGTTTTTCAGAAAACATATTAAATAAACTTAAATATTGACAAGAGTATAATCACAGGATATGTTAAACCTAGGATGTAGGCGATAGACCAGAGCTATCCAGCATCATTAGATGATTTAGGACATTATTTTAGGAAGGTGACTATGTTTACGTTAGTAATGTCTTCGCCATTGTTAGTCAACCAGTCTAACCTGAATTAATGTACATACTTAGATATGCCTTGGAGAGGGAGCAAAGCAAGAAGGAAACGTGGTGGAGGTAACCGCCATGAACCACCAGGGAAAGACAACTTCAGTTCCCATTGCCCATCTGCACATCAACTGTCTGCCAATGGTATCTAATGTGATTCAGTTATATACATTTGAGTGTATGTAAATCGTGTTCAATTTTACAGATGGATACTCTTAACAAAAAAAAAAAATCTATCTCTCTTACTCTCTATCTCTATCTCTCTCTCAATGTGAACAACTACAGTGTTCCTTTCCTTTCTACAGGTGAGTCTGGGAGAGTTTGAGCTAAAGGCCCCTGTGACCATTCGGCTTAAGTCTGGTACAGGACCAGTCACTGTCAGCGGTTTACACCTTGTTGGTAATTGTTGGTTAAATGTGGAAATATAAACAATCTGCATAATACTATCTTTGTCACCTGTCTGTAATTACAAGCACAGCCACACTTGCAGCTAATCATTTTAATGCCATAAAATCCAGTGCCATTTAAACTCGCATGCTGTGTGATTTTTTTTTTTTTAATAAATTAATTTTATATTTTAGTCAGTTGTATAGGGCTGCCCCCTGAGAGTTGAATCATCAGTCGGTGCCCCTTCAGTTGATTGAGATTGTTCAAGTCGAGCAGTCCCCCAACCGTGCATTGCAATAACCGAACAGACTGAAACTTGCCAAGCTGCATAGCATGGGGATAACATTCCAATGAGGAATTATAAATGAGGCTTAATCAAATACCAACATTTTCATTATACAGTATAAATAAGATTTTAATAACTATAAATGAGAATTTGTATTACCCAGTGTAGGAACGAATATAAATGTTCTACTACGCACAAAAATTAATCTTCACATTGAAGAGCCAAATCTGATTTGACTGACAATGTTCTGCTTCAGGGCAGCCTTACAGTTTAACACATATTGCTGAACTTACTGATACTCTTCTAAAGCCTTTTTTATTTTATTTTATTTATTCTAATTGTGGGCCTTGCAGAATGAATATTTAGCAAAAATTAAGATTGCCTTTTGTTTTCCTGTAGTGTCAGATGCTTCAGAGACAGATTTCTCAGATGATCATTTTGAGGAGGCTGAAGATGAGATTGTGCCCCTTAAACCAGCCAAGAAGAAGCAGAAATTATAGGTGTTTGTTTGGTAGGGTGGGGGGGGGGGGGGGGGGGGGGGGGGGGGGGGGGGGG